>PVJX010006140.1:0-79936 GCA_004027295.1 Dolichotis patagonum
TTTTATCAATTCTTCTTTTACCTGGGCAAGTATTTCTGGTTTGAATTTCTCCATAGCTTTCCCTATTTGCATATTTATTTCATTTGATATCATTTCAGACATTTCAGGTGTATGGCTTCTTTTTTCTTCTATGTACACAGCTTCTAAGCTTTCTTGGGGAGGGCTAGGGCTTTGAGCCTGCCTTTTGGTCTTTCGTTTTTCTATATTTCCTTTCATTTTTCTATATTTCCTTGCTTTGAGTGGTGTTCCAAAGCTTTCTCTGCATGTGTGGTGAATTACCTCTTTCACCCTCAGTCCTAACTCCCCTCTTTGGGCTCCTGGCTCCCTAAGTTGTAAGGTGAATGCTGGGTGTGGTCACCCTGGAGCCTGTGGAATCTCAGGCAGGCCAGGCCACCGTGCTTTGTTCCAGGCAGGTCTCCAGGAGGTTCCCTGTGAGTGAAGGGTGGGCCTATATGTCCCAAAGCGTCAGGCCAGAATTTTGGTTTCTGAAAAGTTCCCGGTCCCAAGCAGACCTGGCCAATATACCAGTCTCCACAATATTCCCAATCCAAACAGCCCGGGCCACTCTGCAGGTCCAAGAGGTTCAGGTCCCAAAGAGACAGGCCGCGATACTGGTCTCTGCAAGGCTTCCTGGGGGTGAAGGGTGGGGGTGCGGGCCCAAACAGACCTGGCCCAGATGCTGGTCTCCAGGCAATTCCCTGCAGATGAAAGGCGGGCCTACCAGTCCCAAACAGTCATGCAGAGATGCAGGTCTGCACAGACTTTCCATCCAAACAGCCCGGGCCACTCTGTGGGTCCGAGAGGTTTAGGTCCCAAAACTGATTTCTCAAAGAACTGAAGTGTGTACTTTCACTGGATCACGTTTCTTGTAGGTCTATACATAAGAATGATTTTTGTATTACTCTCATTTTTCTACATATTTGTAGATTTTTAAAGTAGCTCTCATAGTAATGCATATTTTTCTATTAGAGCACATTTTTTCACTATAATACTTATACTAACAAACTAATATCTGCATTTCTTCCCTTTGGATTTTCCTTTCTTTCTTGGGATATCAGAAAATGACACCATTTTAAGCAATATTCTTTTTAATGCTTATTAAAAATGTAACTGCTAGAATGACAATGATATATGAGGTATTAAAGAGATTTTGAAAATGTGGCATTTTCTTTTATGAAGTTTTATCTGCAATCAGGAAATTTCTTTAAAAATCATATTAAATTAAAATTAAAACAATTAAAAGTTATGCATGGTTACCTGGAGAAGTGTCTTACTTATGTCTGGATAATGACACTAAAGGGATAAATATATGAGGTGTGATAAAAAATATGATTAAAATTTAAAATATTACAGTAAAAGACATGTTGCTATTAAGTCTTCTCAAAATACAATTCCCACTTGCTTTTTGAAAGTCCCTTATCCCATCTTTCTAGCCATTTTCTGAAGCAGTTAAGAAAGCCCTTTTCTGTGTCTTCAGTTTTGCTTCCATGGCTGCCTTGATGTCCCTAGTCAGTTCAAAGCATTTAACCTTTCATGGTCGTTTTGACCTTGACGAAGAGCCAAAAGTTGTGTAGTGTCACGTGAATAAGTTAGATGAGGACACACCATAATGTTTTTACAAGCTTTTGTTTCCATTGAATGGCGCTTGGTAACTGCATTCCCTGTAGTTTTCATTACATCTTGTAAAGATACTCAGAAAAGGGGACTTCCTGATCTGTTTTAGAAAATGGCCAGAATGATGAGATAAGTATGTTTAAGGTGAGGGGGAATATTTAGAGGAGAATTAATTGCAATGTATCTTTTACCATAATAAACATTTAACAATTTAAATATGATCACCTTTTAATCATACATTTTATTTGCTCATTATAGATTTTAATAGAAAGGGACAACAACTCTAACAAGCCTAAAATAATACAGAGATTCCTTTTTGTCCAAATATACTTGGCTCCTCTAGGTGGGGAATGCCTACATATTTGTTTAAACATATTTAAATTCCCGTTGGGCTTTGTCTTATGATAAAAATAGCATTGTCTGATCTTTATGTTGCTCTATAGGATTCTTGGCTTTTTCTCCTTCCAAACCCAAAGGGCATGTCTGTGAGGCTCTTGCCTGTTCTCTGTCTGAATACACATTTATAATAAGACATTCTTTGTTAGAGGACAAGGTCACTTCACAATAGAGTTATTGACATTAAGATGGTACAATTTATGAGCTTTTTTAATGAATAGAAACTTTCAATGATCTTTTAGAATGGAATTTGACCAAGACAGTTGGTTAACAAAAATGGTGGTACTGAAACTTTCTTTGAAATTTGCCAGTTCTGAGGCTTCTCCTCCCTTAAAATGCTCCTTTCATTTACATCTTCCTTTAAGATCCAGCCACAGTTGAACTCTGCCACCAGAATTCCATGATGCAGGACTTCAAGCTTCCATATCTGACAGCTTCTCTCTGTTTTGACTCTGACTCATTAGAGTCCATAGCTTGCCACTTCAAATTTGTATGTCTCGGAGATGATATTCTTTGTTTTAGGGCCTCAAATGCTCGCAACTAAACTTGCTTTCTTTACCCTTCCATCTGCTATGGTCACCAACCGCCACAGTTTGGGTAGGCTGCCTGTCATGTGGAATTCTGCGTGCCGCCTTGATCTCTACTCTTCTTATTTCAAAATCACTGAAAACAGGAGAAAGTAACTGTTAATATAACCAAATTATGTTACTGTGCTTTGAAGAAAGGAGTGCATTCCTTATTTCACTTTGGGTGGATGTACATATTGTAGAAATATATTACTATGTAAAATATGCCTGTTTTCAGTCTGTCCCACTGTCATTTCACACATCATTTTTGAGATCACAGCTTTTCTTAGATTATTTCCTTTTCCTGAAAAATACATTGTTTTGATATCACATTTCTGGAATCAATATTCCAACAGTTATCAATTCATCATATACAAGACAGCTCTTTGTTTCAAGTTTTGTCTCATGCACTTTAGTTAATGTAAATTTACAATTTCACGGTTGCTGTGAGCAGTTAAAAATAATGTTGATTTATAGTTTTAATTCATTATTGTCAAAGGCAATCATAGCTCATAATCTTTTTCTAGGAATTGGTTAAACACTTATTTTTTCCTCTATTGGCATTATACCAATATTGCAGTTTCAAGATTGTTCCAAAAATTAAGATCTAATGTAAAGACTAAAATGACATGTACTGTTTTTTTACCAAAAGACTTAACCTTCAGTTGGCCTAACGACCACTGACTACTGGAGAGCTGGAGGCAGAGCAAGAGCCAGGGAGCAGGAGCCAGAGTGCGGCACCTGATGTCACCTTGAGGGCTGAGCAGCCCCCCAGACAGCATAATCTCCCTTCCTTGGACCTCAAATATTTCTGCCTCGGGAATTTTACATTTTGTGCTCTTCTTCCTATTGGTCAAACTTGACCCAAATGAACTCATGCACCCTCAGGCTAATTCTTTAAAATTCTGATATCTTACCACCATCTAAAAAATATTTTTATTGCTTGTGTTCTTTTCTTTCTCACTAGAATATCATCTCTGCACTGTGAAAGATCATCTATGCTCATTTTCAGTCTACAGTAGAGCCTAGTCCATAGCAATTACTCACTAAATATTTGTTAAATAAATGCTTCATGAACTTCCTAGCTCTAGATCATTGTGAACAACTAAACAATTTTAAAAAACATCAGTATAACAACTAAGTTGATTTAGAAAATTTGTCTTCCATATTTTAGGTTATCAGTGGTGGTCAAGCAGGGGGATATTTTTCTTTATTTTAAAAACAAAAAGGAAAATTATACAACTATGCAAATATAAAACATTTTTGTGCCATCATCAGTATAAGGAGAGGTGAAAGTTTAAGATGTTTTCAAGAAATGTTCTATCAGACATAACTTTGATTAATAAAAAATGGAAAAACAAAATCTCTACTGGTTTGTTTTGAAATCGCATCTTGAAAATATTTGTTCATTATAAAACATGTTAAAAGGGTTTTTAATGAGTGTGTACATATGAGAACTCTCATTTTATCTGTTCAATTGAGAATGTACACAGTGTTTTACTTGTACAATACTTAAGTACTACAGAGACGCAATGTTGCTCCTAAACTTCAAATTATTTAAAATTTCCTTAGAATAATAAAAATATATGATGACAAAATATGACAAATGCAAGAAATATGTCATATAGTTGATTTGTGCCTCAAGTTACTCAGATGCAATATGATCTGTAATATAGATAAGGGCAGTAGTTAAACAAATGGTATGGAAGGAGAAATTCTAAGAGTTTAGAGCAAGAAAAAATTAGGGAATAATAGTACAGAGCTGTTAAGAGAAACTCCAAAATATGTAACATGAGAACTTACAAACAATACCCTTCTAGGACAGAGAGACAAATTCAAGTTTGTATATTTTGATTATGATATGGGTACAGGAAATTATATGTCCATTGGCAACTGGAAACATGGAAGTAGAAAGGAGATAAGAGATTAGAATTCAAGATGTATTTACAAAATGCTGCCTCCATTCCAGTGGGAAATACTACTCTGTTGATGACAGTAGGGTAAAGGAGAAGGAGACCTGTATGTTAGACCCTGCTGGAAGCTTTCAGAGTCAAATATAAAAGAAGAAGGAAAGTCAATTTAGTATAGTCACATATCAATGGGAGAAAGATTATCACAGGACTCAACGGTTAAATGTTACTGATAGGCAAAGGAAAATAAATATGAGGAAATCATCACTGAATTTTATAAGAAAGCAATTTGTAAACTTTATAAATTATTTCTGTAGAGAAGTGATGTTAGGTGATGGCTTTTAAAAAGTTAAGGAAGCACATAAATGGGAATGAGGTTTTTTGAGTCGGAGCACTTGAACAAGCTTCACTGTCTTTTTCTAAACCTTTATCTGAACCAAGGAAGTGAAAGAACTGTGCAATGAAAACTACACTAGTCTGAAAAGGGAGACTGAAGAGGATGTTGGAAAATGGAAAGATATCGCCTGTTCCTGGAAAGGCAGACTAATGTAGTCAAAATGGCTATACTTTCAAACTTGTTACACAGATTTGATGCAATCCCAATGAAAATACTAATAGTATTTTTCACAGAACTGGAGTAAGCAGTTCCAAAATGGAAAATGAAGAGTCCTAGAATAGCAAAAGCAATTCTAGGGAAATGAGGGTGAGGAAGGGGACATCACAATCCCAAATTTCAAGTATTACTACACTGCTTCAGTGATAAAAACCATATATTACTGGAAAAAAAAACAAAAACCAAATCAAACCAAAATAAAACACCCCAGGCCCCAAAAACAAACAGACTCATGGATCAATGGAACAGAATCAAAGACACAGAGGTAAGTCGAGGCACACTCACTGACTAAGGGACCCTACTCCTTCGCTGGGGGAAGGATGGCTCCTTTGACAGCTGGTGCTGGGAAAACTGATTTCCACATACCCAAGCCTGAACTGAAACCCTTACCTCTCACAATGCAGCAACCTACAATCTCAACAATAGAAGTATTAAAACAGAAACACTAAATCTACTGGAAGACAAAATAGGTGAAATGTTTGAAGACATAAGTACAGGCAAAGACTTTATGAACAAATCCTTGTCTGCACAAGAAATGTTTAGCTCCTTTGTCAAATATCAGGAGGCTGAGTGTCTTTGTACTTATACTTGCATCTTCTAATCTGTTCCATTGATCCTCAGGTCTATTTCTTTGCCAGTACCATGCTGATTTTATCACTGTAGCATTGTAGTACAGTTTCAAATCAGGAATTGAGATGCCTCCTGCCTTATCTTTATTGCCCAGAATTGCCTTTGGTATTTTAGGTTTCTTCTGTTTCCAAATGAATTTTAGGAGAGTTTTCTCCAGATCTGTGAGGTATGTCAATGGTATTTTGATTGGGATTGCATTAAATCTGTATAACAGTTTTGGCAGTATGGTCATTTTCACAATGTTGGTTCTTCCTAGCCAAGAGCAAGGAATATCTTTCCATTTTCTAATATCTTCTTTAATTTCCTTTTTTTAGTGTAGTATAATTTTAGCCTATAGGTCTTTTACATTCTTTGTTAGGTTGATTCATAAGTATTTCATTTTTTTAGATGTTATTGTGAAGGGTGTTATTTCCATAATTTCTCTCTCAGTGAGTTTCTTGTTTGTGTACAGGAATGCTATTGATTTTTGAGTGTTGACTTTGTATCCAGCTACACTGCTGAATTTATTAGCTCTAGGAGTCTTTTAATGGAGTTTTTTGGGTTTTTTTATATAGAGTATCTTGTCATCTGCAAATAGTGATTATTGAACTTCTTCCTTTCCTATCTTTATTCCTTTTATTTCTCTGTCTTGTTTGATTGCCCTGGCTAGTGTTTCCAGAACTATATTGAAAAGGAGTGGTGATAGTGGACATCCTTGTCTTGTTCCTTATTTTAAATTGAAAGCTTTCAGTTTTTGTCCATTTAGTATAATGTTGGCTGTTGGTTTGTAATAGATAGACTTTATAAGATAGAGACAGTGCATTCCGAATTTCTGAGGGGTTTTGTCATGAACAGGTGTCGGACATTTTAAAAAGCTTTTTCTGCATCCATGTGGTTTTTGGTTTTGGCTCTGTTGATGTAGTGTATCACATTTATTGATTTGTGTATGTTAAACCATCCCTGCATTCATGGAATGAACCCAACTTGGTCATGATGTCTAATCTTCTTGATGATTTGCTGCATTCTATTTGCCAGTATTTCATTGATAATGTTTGCATCAGTGCTCATTAGTGAGATTGGCCTATAGTTCTCCTTTATGATTGGGTCTTTCTCTGGTTTTGTTATGAGAGTAATACTTGCCTCCAGGAATGATTTAGGGAGAATTGCTTTCTTTTCAATTTCATTGAAAAGTTTAAGGAGAATTGGTATCAAACATCTAAATTTCTTGTAGAATTCTGCTGTGAATCCATCAGGACTTTTCTTTGTTGGTAAGTTTCTTATTACATTTTCAATTTAAATAGCTGATATTGGGTCACTCAAAATTGCTATATCTTCTTGGTTGAGCTTTGGTAGTTCATAAGTTTCTAGAAATCTGTCCATTTCCTCTATGTTTTCCACTCTATGTGAGCAGAGATCTTCAAAGCAGGTATTCATGGTCTTTTGAATTTCCATGGGATCTGTAGTAATTTCCCCCTTTTCAGTCCTTATTGCATGAATTTGGTTTTTTTCTTTCTTTTTCTTTATAAAGTTAGCTAGAGGTTTGTCAATTTTGTTTATTTTCTCAAAAAAACAAATTTTGATTTATTAATTTTTTGTAGATTTTTTAGTTTCAATTGCATTGATTTCTGCTCTAATCTTTACAGTTTCCTCTCTTCTATGAGTTTTGGGTTTAACTTGCTTTTCTTTTTCTAGAAGCCTCAGATGAAGCATTATTTCATTTATTTGTGCTCGTTCTGTTTTCTTGATATGACAATTTATTGCTATATATTTCCCTCTTAAGACTGCTTTTATTGCATCCCACAGATTACAATATGTTGTTTCCATGTTTTCATTAAATTGTAGGTATTTCTTTATTTCTTCTTTAATCTGTAGCGTACTGTTATTCAAAAGGTTGTTATTTAATTTCCATGTATTTATGTAGGTTTTGCAATTTCTTTTGCCATTAATTTCCAATTTCAGTGTGCCATGATCAGATATTATGCATGGAATAATTTCAATACCCTTCCATTTACTTAAGAATGTTTTATGAGATAATATATGGTCTGTTTTGGAGAATGTCCTGTGGGCAGCTGAGAAGAATGTGTATTCTCATGTGGTTGGGTGGGACACTCTGCAAACATCTACTAAGTCCAGTTGCTCACAGGTATGATTCAGTTCTATTATTTCTTTGCTGACTTTTTGTCTAGTTGATCTATTTCTTTGTGATAATGGGCTGTTAAGTCCCCTGTAATAACTGTGTTCTTGTGTATTTGGTCTCTCATGTCCATTAGTATCTGTCTTATATAGTTGGGTGCTTCTATGTTTGGTGCATATATATTTATAATTTTTAGTTCTTCCTCTTGAATTTTTCCACTTACAAGTATGTAGTGACCTTCTTTGTCTCTTTTAATCATTTTAGGCTTGAAGTTTAGATTGTCTGCAAATAGAATAGTTACCCCTGCTTTCTTCTGGGTTCCTGTTGCATGGTATACTGTTTTCTATCCTTTGACTTTTAATCTATGAGTTTCCTTTTGGGTCAGATGTGTTTCTTGTATATAACATATTGTGGGATCATGTTTCTTGATCCATTCTGTCAACCTACTTCTTTTGATAGTTGAATTGAGCTCAATTACATTTATGGATATCACTGATATGTACTGTTTCGACTTTGCCATGTTGTGTTCCAATTGTTTGCTTTCTGCTTTTCCCTCTTATTTAATTGCTTGTCCTACTTGGTGGTTTCTTTCTGTTGTTGTTCTGGGGATTGTGGTCATTTTTATCTCTGTCTAGTATGTATTTCAACACTCTTTCTAGGGTTGGTTTGGTGGACATGAATTTCTTCAGTTGTTCTTTGTTGGAAGTATCTTGTTTCTCCATTAAATTTGAATGAAAATTTTTCTGGATACATCAGTCTGGGTTGAAAGTTGTTTTCTTTCAGGGCTTGAAATATCTCACTCCAAGCTCCTCTTGACTTGAGGGTTTGTGCTGAAAAGTCTGTTGTCATTCTAATGGCTTTCCTTGATAGGTGAGTTGTGTCTTTTCTCTAACAGCTTTTAGTATTCTGTTTTTTTATGCTGTATGTCCACGATCTTAATTATTATGTGTTTGGGTGTAGATTTATGTTGGTTGTGACTGTTTGGTGTTCTATATGCCTCACTAATCTGCATATCATATTTTTCCCCATATTTGGGAAATTTTCTCCTATTATATCTGTGAATATTTTAGTTATGTCATTTGCATTGACTCCAGTGTCTTCATTAATGCTTATTAATTTTATATTGTTGCTCTTGGCATCATCTTGAAGTTTCTGGATTGTCATTTCATGCTGATTTGTTATTTTAAAAAGTTCTCTCCCTCACTCCCCATCCTGATAAGCAGCTGTAGCCTGGCAAGCTGCGGCAGTCCCAGGGCGAGAATCAACAGTGTTCCCTGAGATATGTGCCATGTTGGAACTTGGGGCACTGGGAAAGGACCCCACTCACTCGCCAACCTGGTAAGTGGCTGTGAGCCTACCAGCATTTGGGCTGAAAAACAAACATACCCCCATTAGCAAGTGGGAGCCAAAGATCAGAGCATCTCTTGGAAGGTTGACAATTTACAGTATAGTAAATAAGGGGGATTTCCTTCTATCATCTCATTGAAGGCAAATATTTTTTATCACTGTTTTCCTTTGTTCTGGTTTATTTTATTGCTCTATTCAATATTCTGTTTTAATAAGTTCTATAAAATCCTGTATTTCCTTTGATTTTGGTATACCTGATTGAAAGAACAACTATTGTGAACATAACAACATATGCTAGTACTTATTACTGTTATCTGGGTAACCTGCTGTGAAGTTCTGTACCAATTTCACTATACTGTCTTAACTGGCTTTGTTCCATCTTGTTCTATTGTGTTTTAGTACCTTCAAAATAATAAAAAAAATTTAAAAAATTAAATAAATAAAATAAAAATAAAAAGGAAATAATAACAAAACAGATCAGTAAGGTACTGAGCAAGTGAAAAATGATATAACTAAACAGATAATGGACTTAAAAAGCAAAAGGAGGAAAAGAAAGTGCTCTATAGGATATAACTGTATGTATGTTTAAATGTATAAGATTGATAACCATATTACTAAGTTATTGTTGGATCATTGAACAGAACTGTTTGCAGCCTCACTGCTTGAATGTACACTTTGTATGCTTTAATTTTGTAACTTGAACAACTCTTTCTAAGAGTACAATATGTAATTTATCAACTAGTGATTTCTGTTTTTTTTTTTGAAATTCTGTATTATTTCTGCCATTTTCTGTTTTGTTTTTTTTTCTTTAAATAAAATTTTTAAAAAATGACAAGTTTAAGTTCATAGGAAGACATCTTTATGCATTTATTTGAGGGAGGCTAATGACTCAAGGAAATATTCACAATCTGATAATGAAATGCTATAGCTGGCATTGGTGATGCTGGAAGTAAAATTTTTAAAGTAACAATCCATGTCGCCTCTCTATATGTCCATCTGTCCACAATATCCTTCCATATGCCCTTTCTTTAGAGTTGCCATGGCAGTGAAAGTTCCATCACTTCGGTTACCTAATTTCTGTGTGGGAATAAATATCATTTTAATTTTAGTTGAAGTAAGAATGTTATGACATTTGTTTTCTCCATTATTTTGTTTTGTTTCCACTCTTTTTTTTTTTTTTTTTGGTACTGGGGATCGAACTCACAACCTCACACTTGCCAGGCAGGTGCTTAAGCCACTGAGCTAAATCCCCAGCCCCCACTCATTTTTTCTAAGCAGGTCATACTGTATTTTTGACTTCAAGATAATGGAAATAAAGGAAAAGCTAGTCGTACTATCTTTGAGATTTTTTTTTAAAAAATCATCTCAATTTTGAAAGGAAAATTATTGGCCAAAGTACTTAATTTCAATATGTGTGGTAGTAGTTATTTTCTTCATAATAATTTGTCCCACAATCTCTGCTTTAGAAATTACCTTGTCTTTTTTTTAGTTTTCCAGCTGAGAATTGATAATGGGCTGTACCTTTTGATATATATGTTCTAGCTGTATCTCACCTGTTACTGTGACATTTTTTCCTATTAAAGAGAAAAAAAATAAAGTTCTATCCTTTCATGATCACTAATTACGATCCTGTCCTCAAGGTCCAAAATCCTATCCTAAGCTTGATTTAAACAGTTTTGCACACTTTGAATAGAATTTTTTGTTTCTTGGATGTCTCTTTCAGTTTGCTTCATGAATTCTGCTTATTTTCGATATTGTTCATTCAAGGTTTCAATCAGTTTCCCATGTTTCTGTTCTTTTTTTCTCAATTTCTTCTTTAGCTGCACTCAGCAACTCCTTTACTAAAGTTGTTATTTCTATCTTTACATGGGAGAGTACTTCTAATTTGGTTTCCTCTATAGCCTCATGGAGTTGTTTTCTTATTTTATTTGCTATCTTTTCAGAGATTTCTGGTGTGTTACTTTTGGAGTGCTCTATTTCAGTGTCTCCTGTACTTTCTCCTGGTGCTCTGGGTTGTCAAATCTCCCTGTCTATAGTGTTTGTGTTGGCTGAGGCCCTACTGTGACCCTATTGTGTGCCTGTGTGTCTCATAAGCCCTTTTGATTTTCTTGAAGTTGGGGGAGTCCTTCTTGACACACTCCTAACCCTGCCTGATGTTCTCTGTGTGCAGGAAGGAGTCACCCAAACTCTTGTCAGTCTCACCAAGGTCTTACAGTTAGTTGGAGGGAGCTTTACTACTGGCCCTATTTAGCCGCTGTACAACTGTTTTAGGGGCATACTCACCACACTGACTGGAGCCTGCTGAGATCTTCTGTTTCAGTGAGGCAGTCACTTAATCTCCCTTCAGGCTAGCACAGATAATCTGCTGCAGTCCAAGGTTCACTTGGAAGCAGAATTCCAAGTTTGCCCCATGTGCTGGGATTCTGCTGGGGAGCGCACAGTCAGGGTGTGTTACTGCAGTACTGCAGCCGCTGCTGCTTGGAGTTTGCTGGGCATAGTCTGATTAGTCCCGCTGGTTCCTCTCGTGCATGTTCTATATGATTACTTTTAAAAAATGAATGTTCTTAGTCTGGAATGTATTGCATTAGATTCATAGCACCAAAATAGGACATCACACTTTTAGAAAAATCTAAATAGCAGTGAAAGCAGTGAATGTGAATCTCTGATGAACAATTTCATATTCGGTAGCAATCCAAATATGATTGATTTTTTTGTTTTGTTTTCATTCCATACCAAACAATAAAGAGAGTAACTTGGGAATTGGAATAATTTTGTCTGTGCTTTATTGGTATTTTATAAAAATTCTATTGCTGCTAATACTATCATTTTAAGCAGCGGGGCCACAGTGATGGTGTAAATGTATTCCAAGGCCTTGCCCTGCAGTGTAGAGTCCTAGTAAGTCAGGATTTCCCCAGTGACCTCATGGCTCTACTAGACATTGAGCCCCACGAATGGGGAGAGCACAGGCCCCCTGAAGGTGACCCAAGGCTATTAAACTGTCATTTAACAAATGAAAATAGCCTATAAAAAGGTAACACTTTGAAATTTATCTGAGTCTGCTTTTTATTTTTTTTCTTTTACCACCTCAGGCCACAAAATTAGTTCAAACGTAATTTTATATCTTGGAGAAGAAGTTAAGGAATAGAAAAAATTAAATTCTGGCTCTGATATATCTAAATTAATATAATTATATGAGAGACTGTGCTAGAGGATTGGGGATTTGATCATGCTTTTCTTTTCTTTATTTTAATAAGCAAATAAGTCTTCAGCTTCAATGACAATATGTTCAGACCAGTGTTTCTCATTCTTATTTGCTACTAACATTTGGGCTGAACAATTGGTCTTTGTAGGGAGCTGTCTGGAGCCCTGTAGGAAGCAGAGCAGCAACCCTGGCCCCTGCACATGACAGAGGCCAGTAGTGCTCACTTCCCGATGCCAGCATCTGAACACAGCTCTGAATACTCAAAACATTTCCGTCCTCACCAGACATCCTCTGGGGGGCAAATAACCTGGACTCAATCTTTACTTGCTTTCCAAATACAGAAAATTTGTAGATGAGGGAATTTACACCCCCCAGGGTCACCTTCATTTGGGGAGGTCCGTAGAGAAAAGCCTCAAATGATTTTCCCTTATAAAATCAGAGTAATTTTATTATATCAAAACAAAATCTATTAGGGTTAAACAAAAATATTATGTTTTAAAGGTTCAAATGAGATAGAAGTTATTGCAATAAGAAGTATTTTGCCTCAGCAAGTAAAATATTATCATGGTTTAGGTGGTTTAGTCAAGTAATACCAGCCTAACAAATGGAATACAAATGCTAAAATTTTATTGAATAATTGTATCTTTCTGATGAATTCGAATATAGAAGAGAGTAACAGGGTCAAAGGTTAACTAATAGCTGATTAATAAAACCAGCAGTTTTACTAGTGCCAGGCACTGGACTAAGAATTCCACATGTTCCTTCGTAAGGAATGAACTACTACTATTTCTACTACCACTGAAAATCAGATTTTTATTGAGTTTAAATATTACTTCATATTTTACATCCAGAAAATACTCAAACTAAATTGGAGTAATGCATAATTAATTATCCATAGAATATAAAATATGATTAAGAATGGAATTACTGTGTTAATCCTGGAAAATGTTTGTCTCCAAGTCACTTTAAGGTAAGTAGTGACCCCTCAATTACAAGAAGTGATATTCAGTAAACAAACTTATTTTATTATGTATTAATAACATAATACATAATAACATAATATGTATAAATGTATAAACAATATGTATGATATGTATAATAATATGCATAAATATGTAAAACATAATACGTATAAATAACATATTTAATTCAGCTTATGTTATATATGTCTCTAACTGCATATGGAGGGAAAATTACATAAACCATTCCAAAGAAAAATACAAATCATTGCTGTGATTTTCAGGTTTAGATATATTTTGGTCATAGCTCTCATTACTTCAGAATATTGGGCATAATAAAAAATGCAGCTGAGGAGGAGCTGCTGAACTTACGAAACTCCCAGAGGCACTGCTGCAGCCTTACTCGTAGCTGTGACACAGTCTCTTATTAGTAGAGCAGTGATTATTTGGGGGAGGCACGACCAGAACTCCATCAGCAAATGTAGCATAAACACATTTACTTCATAGTTTCGATCACAATTTCTACAACTTTCCAATTATGAGACTTGGTAAACAGAGTCTCTAGGGAGCCATCTTTCTTACCCTTTCCCTGCCCTCAATCTCGCAGAATTGTTTCCTACTGTGACATACACTAGATTACTCATCCAGACTCCTATAAATAACACAGTCGCAACTTTCTTTGGGAGACGTCTCTTTCTATTCTTAGCCATGTGGTTTTGGTGGTCTTGACCCATTCCCTAACCCATTGGCTGAGGCCTTATCAGCTTACATTAAGTTCCTAAAATCAAATTTAAAATATTAATTTGGGACGAGGCACTCAAGACAATGTTAAAATAAAATTTTGGTATTGTTGCATGAAACAAAATTTTCTTTCTTAGACTGCAGGGTAAGAAAATATGAGCTGTGAATATTGTCATTTTATCACTATAAAGAAAGATCATGAGGCTCAGAGTAGCGAATGGGAATGACTTTTATACTGTAAGATGAGGTCTACCCTGTAATTAGTCTGCACTAGGAATTTTATTCTAAAAAATAAAATAGTAAATACTAGTTTTTATTTTGTTTTGATTTTTATTTCTGATTTTATTTTGTCAACTCAAATAGCTTTTATTTCCAATAGAAGACTTCCTTATTAAACCACATTTTATTTTCATTCATAACATGTTCATCTTTATTATAGAATTTATATGTTGTCTTCCATTATGGCTATTCATATACACATCTATGTCCTGTGCTAGTTTCAGGGATCTGGAGTTGGGTAGGAAGTATTTTCAAGGTGAATTTCCTTTTTCTCTCCCTCTGGAACATAGTAATAGTTTGTATGCAACCAGTTCTCAGTAGAAACAGTTGTTGAATGAATAAATGAATGAATGAAAATACAGCTGTGTTATTTCAGCTGTATTTAGATACAACTATAAATCTGTTTCAGGACTGATAAACTAGTATTTGGAAATTTAGTCTTCAAATTTTCAAATAAGTAGTAAGTTACTTAAATACTAACTATCTTATTCTCCCTTTTAAAGAACACATATAAAGGAGAAATACAGGGTTTTGATCTATTGTCTAATTCTAGATAACAGAAAATTAGGTGGACTCCTAGTGGAAAGTAGAAACTGACCCATCTTTACTTTCAGTCATACTTTTCTTCCTAAGAAAATAGTGCGTGATGAGGCTACAAATGCCAGTGGGTGGTAGCTTCTTCTTTAAAGACATAGATAAAAGATGTCCTGAGATTTGTTTAATTCACTGGGAAAGCCAAGACAAACATCCTAACATCCATGGGATGGCAAGTCAGATCTCTCCAACAGCAGGGGATAGTAAGATTTGGATGGTCCTGCTCATGGTCTGCCACCATTTTTGATCTTTTCAGTTTATTTTTTCCTGAGAATGATTTGGTATCTACGTAAAACTTCAGAGGAAAATGGGCTTCTAAAACAATCAACCTTGTTTTGAAAGGGCCAGTTTGATTAATCGCAGGTTGGAGCTGATGAGCTATCTTGTCATCTCACAAGTGGTGCCCTTGTGAGTTTGGGCTCACAGTAACAGTTTCCTATGGTAAGAGCAGTGGGCAGCTTTATGTGGAGGGCATAGCTCATGTACCTTCTTCACACATTATACTTAGTGTGCCCTTGGAGTAAGAGAACAATAAGTAGACAAAGCTTTCGCTGCTGTTTCATGGAGATCAGGTATCTCTCCTGAAAGTGGAGTAGTCACTGTCACTATGGTTGCTGCAGTTGTGCTAGAGTTCACACGTTGACTGGGAATGGAAGTTCTTTCTTTCTTTTTCTTTTAATTATGGTCATCATGTGATATGTATTTAATGCCTTCAAAATGATAGGCTAAATTCTCAAATGAAAAAGATAGAACACTAAAGAAAACACATAGTCTCCTATGAACCAGAGCCTTACACTCTCTTAAAATGAATTGCAGTCATGGCTGTGGGCTGTTAAAAATGTCTTCTGTGTCCTTAATTTGATTGTCTGTGAGGTTGGATTTATGACTTATTATCTCTATAATTTTTGGCAAGTTATTCATTTTCCCTATGTCTCAAATTTCTTCATCTAGCTCCTCTCTCATAATACAGAACAATTTAGGAGATTTATTTGTGATCTATTTAGCACTGCCCTTTACTGTCATGTAGGAAGTGTGCAGAAAATATTAGATATTACTATGGAAACATTTCTTTCACTACATTGAATTTAAAAGGACATGCAATTGTTAATACCCGAAGTGTCTCCTAAAAGGCTCATTGTGTTGAAGGCTTCATTGCTGATGGCCTTGCGGTAAGTAACTGGATCCTGAGGGCTCTAACTTCATTAGTGGATCTATCTACTGATGAGAACTTATTTTGATGGCATTACTGGGAGGCCACAGATACAGAAAATCTTTCCTTTGTTGAAGACAGTAGATCACAGTGGGAGAGTAACCTTGGAGACAATATTTGGTCCTTGGTATCCTCTGCTCTAGCTCCAGATACTTCCTTTTCTCTCTGCTTCTTGGCTGCCATGATTTTAACTTCCCTCCCACCATGTTTTGTCTTGCCACCAGCATAAAAACAGTGGAGCTGGTCAACCATGCACTAAACCCTGTGAAACTATGAGCCAAAAAAAATCTCTTCTTTGACATTGATCTGTGTCCAATATTTTATCACAAAGATGGAAAGATGGCTAAACCTGATAGAAATAAGAGAATAACTTAGTGCTGATATTTATGAGAAGGCTCTTCACGATGAAATTCATCTACAGACTTCATTTGTCAGCTGCTTAGCATTCCCCCAGCTTCTTCTAAAGGAAAAATCTCAGCATACCCACATCATCAAGTTCTGAACTTGTAGAATGGGAGGAATTTGTTCCCAAGGACTAGTCATAGTATAAATTGCTGAGATGCCAATATGCCCATCGTAGCCGTTTAGAGATAGGGATATAGAAATATCCCCTTTATACTGTTATACAACCTAAGGGACATGTCTGGGGCTATTTTAGTGTCTCCTCAATTTCCTTATTCAATTGATTTCCTTATAAGCTAGTAAAAATGAAGACATTCCAAGTCAGGCAGAACTATCCTTGGGCATGATATATAGACACTTTCTCTGGAAATGAACCATGTTCTGGTCTGCTTCCACTGCTCTTGTTAAACAAAATACAGTGTAAGTACTAACTGAAGTAACCTTCCCCATCTTTCTAAGCCTCCTTCCACTTTAGATGTCACTTTACTGCCACAACATGACAGTTGTTCAGTCTCGGCCTCTTGACCTTTTGTAAGTTCTGGGAGGGGAAGGGGCTGTGTCTCTTTGCTCTTCACCTAATTTCAGGGATTAGTATGCTGTCTGCTTCCCAGCACTTTACTCCTTAAAGATTTAATAAATCATTAAGTGAGTATGAGAATGTTAGCTAGAAAAATAAAGTATGTTGAATAGCAATATCAATTATCTCCTAAGTAGTGGGCCAGCAGGGAATTTTATTGAGAAACTGCCTTAAAATAATAACAAATGTTAAAATAAGAAAGGAATGTTCAGTAGTAGAACACTTGCCCAGCATTCATAAATTCCTAAACTCACCCCACAGTACTAAAAAAAAAAAAAAAAAAAAAAAAACCCACGTAAGTATTCTCTGAAAAATGTTTTTGTGAACATTTCTACATTTTTGGTTTGTTTAAATGTGTGTTGAGGGCTGGATGAATATTTTGAGAATCAAATTTCATTTTTTTACTAGAATCTACACATAGCTAGAACAGGAATAGGTTAGTACATTTCTGTAATGACTCTCAATATGAATAGACTCAACTATTTCCTCTAAAAAAGACACAGATTGAGAGTATGGATCAAGAAACAAAACCCGATAGCATGCTGTATCCAAGAAATATATTTAATCCAAAAAAGAATCCACATATTAAAATTCAAAATATAGCAAACTGTATTCCATTAAATGAGAGTTTGAAAATACATATGAGTAGCTATCCTATTTTCAGACAAAGAGGACTTTATGCCAAAACTTATCAGAAGAGGCAAAGGTCACTATATGTTGGTTAAGGAAGCAATTCAACAAGATGACATAATAATTGTAAATGTATATGCAGCCAACACTGGTGCACCCAAGTACATAAAACAAACACTATTGGATGTACAATATAAGATAAACAACACAGTTATAGTGGCGGAAGTCAGAGCCCCACTGTAACAAACAGATAAACTAGATAAAAATAAAACCAGTGAAGAAGTATCAAAGTTGAAACAAAACCTCAAACAATGGACTTAAGAAAAATCTACAGAGTATTCCACCTAACAACATACATTCTCAGTAGGATAGAAACTTTCTCAAGAACAGACCATATACTAGCCTTTAAAGCATACTTAAGTAAATGTGAGAGAATGGAGATTCTCATGCATATTATCAGGTCATAGAACCATGAAATTAGAAATCAATGACAAAAGAAACCACATAATTATGTTAACAGATGGAAATATAAAATTATAGTCTTGAATAATCAATGGATCACAGAAAAATTTAAGGAAGAAATTAGTTCCTAGATTCAAACCCTAATGCTGATATAACATACCAGAACTTCTGGGATATGATAAAACCATTACCAAGAGTGAAGTTTAAAACTGAATCCCCATTTCAGAAAAACAAAGTGAGCCCAAATAAGTGACATCGCAATGCATCTCAAGGTTCTGGAAAAATAAGAGCAATACAAGTCCAAAACTAGTACAAGAAAGAAATTATAAAGATCAGATCACTAATTAATGAAATGGAGACTAAAAATATCAATACAAAGAATCCATGAATTGAAGAGCAGATTTTTTAAAAGAATAAAGTAGATAACCACTTAACGACCCAAATCAATACCTCAGAAATGGAAAAGGCAATATGACAATAGTCACTATTTATTAGTAACTACTCTGAAAAGTCATATTTCAGAGAAAAGAATAGATTCTTAGACAAGAATTGCTAAAACTGAACCAAGAAGATAAAAAAAAACCTAAATAATTCAATAACAGGTAATGACATTCAAGCACTAATGAAAGATTTACCAATAAGGAAAGCTACAGACCTGATAAAGTCACCACTGAATACTACAGTGGCTTCAGAAAAGAACTAATGGCCATATACCTCTGACATTTTAATAAATTTGAAAAATGAGTACTTCTAAAGTAATTTTCTGGAGCTACCATGATTTTGTTATTATTCCAAAACCAGATAAAGATCCAACCAAAAAAGTGAACTACAGGCCAATCTCTTTAGTGAACATAGATGCAAAAAAAAAAAAAAAAGTTAACAAGACACTTACAAACAGAATGCAACAAATCATCAGAAACATCATACATTATATTATAATCAAGCATGCTTCACCTTAGAGATATAAAACTGATTCAACAAATACAAATCAATAAATATAAAACAATGTATAAGTTTTAGAAGCAAGGACAAAATCACTTGATCATCTCTAGACATAGATACAGTCTTTGACAAAATCCAATATCCATTCATGAGGAAAAAAATCCTCAAGAAAACAAGTACAGGCTTTGAGTATGTGTGTGTGTGTGTGAGTGTGTGTGTGTGTGTGTGTGTGTGTGTGTGTGTATGGTACTGGGGATCAAAATCCAGACTGCACACTTGCTAGGCAGGAGCTTGTGCCACTGAGCTAAATCCCCAATCCCAAAAATAGATATAAAATGACTTTATCTAAATCTGATAGAAGTCATTTATGAGAAACCTACTGCCATCATGTTAAATGGTAAGAAGCTGGAAATTTTCCCCCTAAAATCAAGAACTAGCCAAGAATGTCCACTATCACTGCACATGCTCAATTTAGTTCTTGAACCAGCCAGAGAATCAGAAAATGGAAAGAGAAACTTCAGATATGTATAGAAAAAAAAGTCAAATTATCATTATTTGCAAATGACATGGCCTTCTACATGGAAAAAACAACATATTCCACCAAAAGATTCCTTGAATTAATAATCAAAGTCAGTAGCGTAGCAAGATTACACACACACACACACACATACACACATACACACACATACACACACACACACACACACACGTCAGTAGTGTTCCTGTACACCAATAATGAACTCACTGTGAAAGATATTATTAGGAAGACAATATCATTCACAATAACACCAAGAAAAATTAAATACTTAGGAATTAAATTAAGTGAGGAAATAAAAGAGCTCTGCAATGAAAACCACTGTACCCTGAAAAAGGAGACCAAAGAAGACACTTGAAAAATTGAAAAAATAGTTCATGTTCCTGGATATGCAAAAACAATACTGTAAAAATGTCCATACTTCCAAAACTGATATATAGATATAGTATAGTCTCAATCAAAATATTAACAGTATTCCTCAGAGAACTATTAAAAATAATCCTAAAATTTATAAGAAATCAGAAGAGATTCAGAATACCAAAAGCAATTCTGGGCAACCAGAGAAACCAGGAGACATCACAGTCCCAGACTTCAAGTCATATTACAAAGCTATAGTGAGTAGAAAAAAAAACATAGTACTGGCGTAAAGACAGACCTGTGAATAAATGGAACAAAATAGAAAATACAGAAAGAAAACCCAGGCACATTCAGCTATTCAATTTTTGAGAAAGGGGCAAAAAACATGCAACAGAAAAAAAGATAGCCTTTTTAACAAATGTTGCTAAGAAAACTGGCTATCCACATGCAAAAGATTGAATCTAGAGTCATGTCATTAGGGATATATTAAATTCTTAAAAATGGAACAAACATCTAAATGTTAAGAGAAAAACAATCTTTTGGAAGATAAAATAGGTGAAACTCTTGAAGACATAGGAATAGGCAAGGACTTCTTCAACAGAACCTTATTTGCACAATAGATCACATCAAGAACCAAGAAATAGGATCAGACAACATTAAAAAGCTTCTGCACTACAAAGGAAACAACCAACAGAGTGAAGATACAAACTACAGAATAGGAAAAATAATTCCAGCTACTCAGAGAGAGGACTAATATCTAGAATATATAATGAACTCAAGCCAAAGTCCAAGTCAAAAACCAGGCAACTGAAATGAGTAGACATTTTTCAAAAGTACAGATTGCCAATAAAAACATGAAATAATGTTCTACATCTCTGGTCATTAGGGAAATGCAAATTAAAACAACACTGAGATTCCATCTTACTCCAGAAAAAAGAAGAATATTACCAAGAAGTCAAATAATAACAAATGATGGTGAGATTATGAAGGAAAGAGAAACATTTCTACCTTGGTGTTAGGAATGTAAATGAGTATAACCAACATATTAATTGTATGGAGATTCCCTCAAATGTAAAAATATAAACTGTGTTTGACCCAGCTATTCCACATCTAATGTCTTCCTGAAAGTGTTGCACATATTAGACTACAATGATAGAAGCATATTCACAATTATACAAGCACATTTTATGATACTAAACACTGGACGTAGCCTATAAATTCATTAAAAAGCTAAATGGATAAAGAATATGTGGTACTTATATAAAATGGAGTAATCTGCCATATAGAAGGATAAACAAGTCATTTGTAGAAAAATGTATACACCTAGAGACTATAATGTTAAGTGTGATAAATCACCTACACAAGCTTACATACCATGTATCTCATATTGTAGATCAATTTCAAGCAAAATTTGGTCCATAGATCTGTGTTGTTGTACCTTCTGTTACTTTGCTAGGAGATAAGGACAAAAATAGTAACTTTAACTGTAACTTGGCATTTTTCATTATTCTCTTTATTGTTGTAGGGTTAGGAATAATAATAAATTTTAAAAACCTGCTCTTTCATTATTGAGAGAAGTACTCTATTTAGTTCTATTATTAGTTCTATTATTTCAGAATCTTTGTCTATATTTTTATGTATGAATACACAGATACATTACGCACTTACAAGATATTATTCAATATAGATACACAAATATGTATTCATTTATTTTTTAATATTGGTGAACCCCCCAAATTATGCAGTTTTCTCTTTTAATCTTAAAAATACAACTTAGAGTTTTCAACATTGATTATCTGCTTCACAAATAGATGTTGTCTATAAACTCAATAGCAAGGGTAAGATGCAAAATCACATTTCAAACTGACATACGAATTTACAGTTTACAAAAAGACATTCAAACAATTTGAAATAACTCAAAATTACCTCTGGAATCAAGAGAGTGGCCCAAAAGTATCAGCATAATTTCACTGCTTAATTTTACAGGTGAGTACACTGAGAACCAAGAATGACGTGTACACTGTGTGAGTTGATACTGTTTCAACGTGTCCGCTGTGTGTTGACATTGTTACCTTGGTGACTGGGTTACTAGTCTCCAGCAACCCAGGCCAGCAGCCGTTCCCTTATTCAACTAAGAAAATGACAATGGCCTACCTGTTGATTGCAGATATGTTCCCCTGGATCCTCCTCCCGGTAACAATAGATCCTGGTTCCAAGGATGAAGTCAGAGACAGAGGCAAGGGTACATACACCATCCTTACAGACAGTCACAAATGACTGTCTATGATGACTACGTTAGTTGACCAGGCACAGTCCATACAAAAAATTTGGGGGAAGCTTGGAGTGAGTCTAAAGAGCTAAACAGAATGAACGGGATATAGAAAAATATCATTTTGCTAATGATTTGACGTTTTATTTTAAGTGTGTAAATACCTAAGTTTTGCTTTGGAGCAAACAGTTGAATCACAGATTTACTTATTTTAGGGTTATTTCATACAAGGAAATGTTTGCCAGTAAAATTTGACTTGCATTTTTTCTCAGTATTCTCAGAATTTTACTACATAAAATTATTTTTTTCTCTTTTTTCCCGCTTATAAAAGACAACCTTTTTCTTTTTTTTAAACCTTTTTCTATATAGTCTGATAGAAAAATCTGACACATATCCCCACCAAAAGAGTCAATGATTCATTTTATTTTATACCTGCAGTGAGAATTCAAAGGGTCATTCATGGAACTTCTTTCCTTATTATTATTTTCTATGAGAAAGCGATTCATAAGGATGAGGACAAGCCATACCTTTCTATCAGCCATACCTGTGTCACAAACTAGCCACTTGAAAAGCTTCATATTAGGTCTGATTACACTCAGATCAGCCATCTGAGACTGATCATTAATCTCACACTTCAAAACAAGTGAGAATTTCTGTGGGAAGCACCTACATCTTGTTTTCTACTTGAATTTGGCAACCCAAATTTGCCAGTTGATTGCCAAATCTTTATCACCACATACGAGCTCCAGCACAGAGAAAACAGTTATTTTTAAAGTTACTTTGTGTTTGTAAGAATATGTAGGGCAGCTCCTTTTTAAAAAGAAATATATGGTTCAAAATACATATTAAATAAATGAGAATAGGGAGTTATCTATAAAAGTGTCTTATTAGTACTTTTTAATTTTGTGTTTAGATTTTTCTATAGTAATTATTAGTTATCTGGTTAAAAGTAATTTTTTTTTGTACTGGGGATCAAACTCACAACCTCATGCTTGCCAGGCAGGCACTATGCCACTGAGCTTAAGTACATTTTGCCTCAGCAAAAGTAAATTTTTTAAAAATTGGAATATTCTTCATAATTTCAGTTACTTAAATAGTAAAATATTAATTTCAAGAAGTATATTATCATCACTTAAGAAAAATTTAATGTAATTAATAATTTTTAAGAACATGGTTGTTATTATAATAAGCAAAGAAGAAAATATAGTTGTGGTTTGTATTAACAAAACAAGATTAAAAATCTGGTTGTTTTATCATGGTAAGTATTGTAGTCAGGGGTTCTGAGAACAATTAGAACCAGGACACAAAATCTATAGTTTAACACAAGAAAGTGCAGGAAATCTGTCCACAACACTAAAGACAGAATATTTGCCCAAAGGCCTGAATCCCATAGCAATGTCCTACCTGAGTCCAGATGAATACCTAGAGCCCACGACAATGCTTCCCACAAATCCAACTAGAGGTCTAGAGCCCAGGAGAAGGACTCAATCCAGTCTCTTTTATGGATCCATGCTGGGAAGGTCCAAAGGTCAGCAGTAGAAACTAGAAAGTCTATGCCAGCAGGGTGAAGGAGCTGTGCTGATAGGTTGACTGTTCTACACTGGAGCTGAGAAGTCACACTCATAATAAAGACCAGGGCTGCCCTGAAAAGTACCACAGCCATCCTCGGCGACACGGAGGTCCGGAGCTCCTCCTACAATAAGAACCATCAAGTACGTGACAGAAAGCCAGCATGACGAGTTTGTCCTGGAGATTAAACAGCACACGTCTTCCCCTCCAGAGCCAGGAAGCAATGATCAATGTAAGGACCAGAGCTCACCCGAAGTGAACCACAGTCACTCTCACCAACAAGGACTTGATCTCCTCTGATGACAATGGTCGAACTCGCACTGGGGAGCCTAGTCATGACGAGCTCCTCCAGGACACCCAACAGCTCAAACAAGAACACATAGGAGACCCCACAACACCTAGCTTCTCCTTTTCCACATCTCTAAGCTAGCAACTTCCCTCAGGTGGACCATCAGTGCTCAGCACCATTCTGATTTAATTCTGTTGGTGTTAAGTTGACCATCAGTTTTTAATTCATAATAGTAGGGTTACAAGATAAAATATGGGATGTTGACTAAAATTTCAATTTCATGTCTCAGAAAATATTTATTTAAAAACTTGGAGCATACTTGTTAAAGATCAGTTGCAGTGTTGAAATTAAAGTTAACTGTAAGTCCTTTATTAGAAATATTTGACAACCACATAGGTTAATCTTTGCTGGAATTTTCCACATGTCAAATGAGAGTGTTATTGATGCCATTGTTTGTTATCAAGACTACAAGGGAGAATATTAGCCATAAATTTTCCACGGAGTCAATGAAGTTTCTACTTCACCTCATCTCCATAGGATGTGCAGACAGCCTGTACCTAAATTTATATTTATATTTTTAAAGTCTTTCTCTGTTCCCATTTATATAAACTTCTGGTCTCTCAAAGCTTTCCTCTGCCCCTAGAAAACATTAGATTTCATCTACTAGTTTGCATATAGCAGGCAATGAATAAATCTCTTTTTCTGACAAAAGAGAATAGGCAATATTTAAGTGGCTAATGAGTTCCAAAGTGCCACCCCCTATAATGCAGTAAAAGTCTTGAATTGTGTGAACAACCACAAGTCAACATTCACTTCACGAGGATCTCTGGGAAAAATCCTTCACATTTCTCAGGAGCAGCTGTAACTGTGTTCTCTCTTGATGAAGTATGATTTTGGCCAGAAACATGGCTAGTCTCTAGGCCCAATGAGATTTTTGTACTATATTTGTCTGTGTTATTAGCAAAATTTGTTTCAAAATTTTCCCCAATAGGCAAAAACCTGAGAGAACCCTGGGAGCAGGATTGTGGACATCTACCTCTATCTCAGTGATTTACTTTTTCCCAATCTGTCTTTCTCCATGCCTCTGTTTCCACAGATTGTTCTGTATTTCTTCTATTTGGTCATATATATGTATTTTTCCCCAAAAACTACTTGAAATTCTCTTTTCAAAGGAGAAATGTGTTACAAATAAATATTTACTTAGCAACTGTAAGAGAACATTCTGGTAAAATTTTTGGTCAGAACTCTTTGAATCAAAAGCATTGGGGTTCTCATTTTCCTAAATTTTTATTTCCTAGCATTCTATGGGGATGCAAATGGTAGATGACATATTCACTGCTAAAACTTTAATATGACAAGAATACTATCTGGCGTGATGTAAGAGTTAAGCCAGAGGGTTAAATTAGACTTGATTCAGTGTGGCACTTATGAACATGATGGAATTTGAGTGTTATTCAAAGGGCTAAGGTATGATTTATAAGGCACTGAAACAGGTAAAAAAAAGTTTTCTTTTTAGTTCTTACCACCACTGTGCAGAAGCCAGTCTAGAAATGGGGTTTGCAGAAACCTGTGGCTACTTATAAGTACCCACAGGAATATAATTATATGGATTTCAAAAAACATGTAAGCCCTCTCTGTTGCAGCCAGAGAAGTCAACACAGCCTCAAGAGAGTTTCTACTCTTGGTTTGGGAAATAAGCTAGACCAAGAAATGAATCATAGTAAAGAGACTGGAGAGAGGGTTGTTTACTTTCCCTTCAGCCAGAAAAATGGAGAAAACCACGTTCTTGTGCATTCCTGCACACATCTCTCGTCTCTCTGTCTCTCATAGAGAATTCTGAGTATCTTTTATGGAAGAATATTTATAGAGCATAATTGCTACAAACTATATTTATTTTAAAATTATCCCTCAATTCTTATAAGAAATATATTTATTATTTTTTACTACAACATTCATTTTACTTTTTAAATTTTATATTAGATTTCAAAAAGTAAAAATCAAAAGGTACCACTTGAAATTGAAGAATGCCATGAATTTTAATGCTGTTTCATATTGTATTAAAATCTGTACTAAAGAAGATAATGAATATTAGTCTCAGGGCAAGTAAATATAATTCTTGCAAAAAAACCCAACTCCATAAATTGATGTTTTAGAACTTGTGATGTAACCACTGAGTATCATATTCTTTTACTCTATAAAAGGATAATATTTTTTATTTTAGATTTTTTTAATTATGTGAGGAGGAAAAGATGCAAAAGAAAACATTCTGAAAAATAAAGCAAGAGACTCTGGATCTTCAAAGATTGTTTTCTCAAAAGGTTATAAAAATTAGCAGGAGTTTTGGTTGCCAGTGCTTCCAGCTTTTCACAACAAGTGCTTTTGGACCGCTGCATATTCTCTTGCGTGTACACGGCTGTGGGCTTTGCATTTAAATGCTTGTGTGAGTCCTGCCTTCATGTAAGAGTGTTGCTAGCTGCTCAGTTATGGAACGGCATCAAAAGTTTTACCTTCTTGCCCTTTTTAATGTTACACAGAAAAGAGAAACAAACATGATCAAATTCCTGCATGTAAATATCACTTCAGTTGGAGACCAAAAAGGAGACATACTAGGAAAACATAAGAACTAATAGTTTCTCAGTAGTCTTGAGAAAAAGGAGGGTGTGAGTATCCACTGTTTGGCTTTTTAGCCTCAGAGATAGTAACTCGGTTGAACCTGAAGATTAAGGGTTTGCGTTTATTTTGGTTGTCATCTCACCACCTAAAATCTAAATGGAAAAGTAACTTTACACTGGAGTTTTCTGTTCACTTGTCCTTAAACTCCTTTCCTCTGATTTCTAAGCCAGAACTAAGGTTTTGGGATTGCCGGTAGAGTGTCTAAATCTCTGCTTCAGGAAAGTAAGGATGAGTCACAACACGAAAGAAGAATCGCCTTTCTATGCTCCATCTATTTCCTCTTCATACAGATTGATAAAACAGACTTTCTTTCTTATTATTCAGACTGATTCCCATAATTTAGTTGCTAGCTATAGATCTTGCTTTACCTCTATTGATAGACAAGGGGTCCCTCTCTGACTCAGCGGCCATATACAAATATATTTCATTATGATGAATCTTCCCAGTAAGTATGATGTCGATTATTGTTAATCAGATCTGAGAAAATTGAGTCTATGAATTTAAATGACTTGCTTCAGTCATGTAAGTGGAAAAGAACAAAGTTGAGACTTAGGCATTACTAGATGATCCACTTTCAAATACTAACTTCTTTTATCTACACCATGCACATTTCCCTGTATTGATAGATGGATAAAACTGACAAAATAGTTATTTTGCTGGTTGTTTTTGTCACTACAAATTGACATTACTTGACTAACTAAACAAAAGTTTGAATGCTGTTGAAAGATGTTCATTCTAGATGTAAACCCTTGAACAGTTTCTCTAGCCTCTAATGGACTAGTGCCAGCTGATATTTTCTACCTTTTTCTCTTGTTTTACGCCACCATCAGAAGTTGGGGATGCATGTAGTAAATTATTTGAACATATTTCAAGGAGTCATGGTGAAACCTCCTTTTTTAAAAATATTGATCAGAGTTCTACTGAACTTCTCTTAGTGTTGGTAATTATTGGGGGCTGGAGTTTTCAGCATTCCTGGAATTGGATCTTCCATCATCCTGAGAAAGGGTCTTACTCTAGTCTTGCCCGGTCCAACATTTACTAGAATATTATTCTACAGGGAACACTTTTAGGAAAATAAATAAATCATATGATAATTTGCTCTCAATTCACACACATATTTTAAGAACTCCTTTGGGCAAGGAATGTATTAACACCTCTTTTAAAATTGTGATGTGAATAAGTGAAATGAAACAATTTGAAAACAAGGATGTCCAACTTTATTATTTCAGGCAATGTCCTTTCTTTAAATCACTCATTTGAAGTCAAAACACCTGAGACAAGCCCTTATATGAATAGAATTGAAACAAAATTGTCATCTACATAAAAGAAGCTTGAGTTTCTTGTGAGTAAGCCAAAATTTTACTAAGTAAGCTATCGTAAATTCTGGCTACTTCATTTCTTTGTTCCAGGTTGTATCACTACTATGAAATACAAGATCACTAGGTAGTGTGAAGTCAGTTACGGTTAGTAAATAATGTCTATCCTCTCATCTCAGTACCTTTAAATACAGTAATGCCGTTCCTGATACAAGCTAATGGAGCGGAAATGTGCTTCAAGGTAAAGAACTTCACATAGTAAAAAGGTAAGGTAGTGAAATGATGCTCCCCCTCCCTTTAATTTAGAGAGACCAAATATAACTTGTCTTCTTATGTTGTACTAAGAATGGCATTAGAAAATCTGTAGTCTAGATTTTTCCTATTTCAGAAAATAATATTTTTTCTTATGTCCTGTTTGAGCCCATAGATATCATAGCACTACTGATTCAAAAAATTTGCTATTTGAGTTTAATTAGATCTCAAAACACTAGCTGCTAAGGACAAAAATGATTCTACTGATTTTCAAAATATAAAACTTATTATGGAGCTACAATAGTGGATTGGTGATAAACTAAAGAACTTCCTTGCTCTTATATGGCAATATAAAGTAAATCTTTTATTCTCCACCACTCCTTACTGAAACAGTGCATAATTCCACCATTTGTTCTCCTCAAAAGAAAGATTTGGACTTTCTTTTAAGAGAAAAGAGAGCCAGCTTAAACTAGTCTCATTTGCTTGTTCTGCTAGGCAAGTAGGTAATTGCAGAAAGAAAAGACAATTCTTTGATCTCAGCGAGGTGCTAATTTGTAAGATTTTTGAGCTGTTTGGGCCTTAGGAAGCAGAGATCAGTACATAAACAATGGCATTTATCTGGCAGCCTATTACTGACACATTACTATCTCAGTACTTATTCATTTACACTGGCGTTTGAAGACAGGACTATGTGTCAATAAAGGAATTAGACCAGACACCTCAGTCCATCAGGTTTATCTCAGTTTGCTGACAGGAACAGTAGGTGACATTAAGCAACAGAAAACACTTCAAAGTTCTCTAGCCTTGGTTTTGCAATGAAGACAAACAGCGTTTACTGCTTTAGCAGCAACAAACAATGAGTGTAAGACTGCAAAAGGAAGATGAAAGAGCACACCAAATTACCAAATGCAAACCCTGCTCAGAACCTATTTCTAGTCATTCCCTGAACTTCATCAGAAAGATGAGAGAGAGAGAGAGAGAGAGAGAGAGAGAGAGAGAGAGAGAGAGAGAGAGACTCCAGTGACAAGTGGTATTCATCTGGACCTCTCAAAAGGAAACCTTCTTGAGAAGAAAAGTGGGTAAGAAGAATTCAATGGACTGGTCTCCAGCTACTCTTAATTAAAGATTTAAATATTTGCTTATTTCAATATCATCTCAATACATAATCAAACTGTGTCCATTGCCAGCTAGACCAGTGTACTGATGACTTGTTACCTTTATAGGTACTTGGAACTTTAAAACTTAACATGAGGCTACAATAACACATAACTCTTAGGTAGCTACAAGGTTGTATTTGTGAGCATGTGGAACTGAGGCAGATGACCTACATCACAAATAGGTTAAAGTGTTATTTATATTTTTAGAATCATGTATTTTGGAAAACACTTGAAAAATTCTTTCTAGCATCTTCAGATGGAGGTGTGTCTCAGATTTCTTCCGCTATACATCTCAATTTGAAATTATTTACCAGTGTTTGTTTTCAGGCATTATTTTTTTTGAAGTATACATTGATTAGCTTATTTAGTAAATATTTATTGAATGATTCATTGGTCCTTGTTCTACAGGCTTCAGCAGAGAACCAAATGGACTAGAACTTTCCTTATAAAATGATAAAGCCAGTGATTTTTGATAATAAAAATTATATGAAGTAACTAGGAAAAAAAAGAGGGTTAAAATGCATTAGAGGAAACAGAAATAATATTGATGGAATTAGTTATTTTAGAGTTGGCGGTAATGAAAAGAAACAGTCATGGCAGAAAGTAATGCAGAAGCAAACGAACATTCTAGGTAATGGGCACATCAGATAGGAAGAGAACACCGGAAATGCAGAAAGTTGACACAGTGAGAGCATGGTGGATGTGGGAGGGAGAAACAGATGAAGGTGGTGTCTTAGTTACTTTTTACTCATCACGGAGACAAAATACCTGAAGCCCAAATTTGGGAAAGGAAAGGTTTATTTCTTACAGTTTTGGAGGTTTCAGTCCATACTCAGTTGGCTCCAAGGCAGGGTGGCATTGCGGGGTCACAGTGCATGACAGCTGCAAACTGCAAGGCGGAAACCAGCAAGAGAGAGAGACACCCCTTCTTCCTGCCATTACATCACATCCTGGCTCCACCCCTAGGAGGGTGTAGCACTGACACCACCAATCCAAGCACTAGACAATGAACCAGTCACAAATGCACAATGCAAATACATGAGGCCTGGGGGCCACCGCATAAACCATGACAGGGGGTGAGGTAGAGAGAAACCAGGCATTGCTGAGGAAGGAGGGCTAATAGGAAATGAAGTCCTGAAGATCAGTTTGTGTAGGTAATTTCAAATCCCAGCATGAATGAATCTTAGAACATATTTTACATAGTTATTCTAATTGTAACCAATTCACATGTAATTTTTGACTTAATTTTTCTTCCTGCTAAAAAATCCTTCCATTCTTGGCTTTCAGATACCACACTGACTTCCACTCTTATAGACAGCTCTTTCTCAGTTTCTTTCCCTGGCTCTTCACATTCAGTTAGGTTGAAAGGACTCAAGGCTCAGTCTTCAGTTTTCTTCCTTTTATTTTTTCTATTCACTTCTTAATGATTCTGCTCACACTCTGTCTATGCCAATCACATATGGACATGATTGACTACAAAAACTGTTTCACTAAACTCTACTTCTGCTTTGAACTCTATGTTTAAACTTTCAACCAACTACTTGGTATGTTTGCTTGAATATTTCAAATCCATAAAAAATGCAACCAACCTAAAACCAAGTTTCTAATATTTCTGCCAAAATGTCCTCTCCCCTCAGACCTCCTCATCTTAGGTAACGGCCGTCCCAGCTTCCCAACTGATTAGACAAAAATCCTTGGAATATTACTTGGTCCCACTCTGCCTCACCTCATAGAGTCTGAGAATAATTTTGGTTCATATATCTTTACCATCTTATCTAAATTATTGCAATAGGGTTCTTTCTGGTCTCTTAGCCTTAGCCCTATTCCACTTCAGCCCACAGTGGTCCATTTTCCTTTTCAACAATAGAAGCACACATCTCATCCTCACTCAATACCATATTCAGTTTACGAGGCCCTGCATAATCAGGCTGCAGCCACCTGTAACACCATCTCTGGCTACCTCTATCCCATTCCGCTTCTCTCTGTTCTGCGTTTGTTCTTCTTTGAACACTGTTACCTCTGAACTCATCTTTCTTGTTGAGTCTGTTCTTTCCAGCTTTCACTCAAAAGGATTCTTCATGGTAATCCCTCTCCTGAATGTTCTTTGAGATGATCATTCTTCCTTGCTCTGTAGAGAATATACAGAGTTGAAAGTGCAAATAAAAGTACCTGTTTGTAAGCAAGACAAAAGCAAGACATAAGCAAGACAATAAGAAAGTTCTAGCTTGAACAGAGATGACATCAATAAAGATGGAGAAAAGTGGATGCATCCAATTTTTGTTTGGGTGGGTGAGTTTTATAATATCTATAGTTACTTTATCATCAGAATATTTCTGTATGTCTCATCTATAGAGCTTTTCAAGTCAACTATGTAGTTTTTCCTTTTCATGTAAAGCAATAAAGAGATATGTTCAACTAGATGCTTTTCTTCTTATACAAAAAGCATTCAAACATATGTGCATGGGTTAAGAAGTGTGGGAGAGAGTTCAGGGAATGTTCTGAGATGGGTCCTACATTTTTTACTTGAATGACCAAGATGGATATGGTAGTCATTTACTGAAAAGGGGAATGTCAAGGTGAAAGACAATTGCAGGAATAAACTTATTTGAGAATATCTTAGATAGCAAAGGTAAATAATAAGGAGACAGTTGGTTATGTAAATACGTCTTGTAGTGGAGAGGTCCACTACAGAGATAGCAACTGTAAGTCATCATATACAGTTGTAGTTCAAAACCATGTGGCTAGATAAGCTAATACAATAAGAAAACTGCAGAGGAAGGGGCATGAAGCCTCTAGGAAACATGAATATATAAAAATTAAACAAAAGAGTTAAGTCAAACAAAAAAAGGCTGAGAAGAACATTCTGGAAGGATGGATTTATTGTACAGAAAGATTTTCAAAATTATCTAGAACCTATAACTGGTATGGACAATTGTCACAGTCTATGGAGTACAACTGGTCCAATGCTGACTTATATGCAACACTGCTGAGCTAGGAAAAGTTTCCAGTAAATATTTTGCAACTCATGATGATAATGACCACTAATTTCCTTTTCTTTTTTTTTTTTTAACAGAGATGGAACTCACTACCTTGCGCTTGACAAGTGGGCATTTGTGGTACTGAGATATGTCACCTTCTGGTCGCCCATGACCACTAATTTCAAACAGTAATTAAGAGCACTCTTTCTCAGAAATGTTAATTCCATTGTAATTAGCAATCTTGTATTGCAAAGAAAAATTTATACTTCATTATCTTTATTATGGTTGGAATTTCTTTGTAAAAGGCGAAATTTGTTTTCTTTCATTATATTTTGCATCTTTGTAAAGCTTCAAGAATCTGAAATATAAATTTTTAAGTCCTTACAGAAAAAGCATTCTGATGCCTGATTTAGACCTAATTCTTTTTTGTTGCCAAGACCTAGAGATTTTATAATGTATTTCAGTTACTCAGTGTCATAGCTAAGATTTGAATCTGGGCCTGAAATTCCAGTTGCATTCCTACTCTAACACACTATGCTGAATCTCTGTTGTATATACAACAGGTAACCAAATATTTATTTTATAAAATAGCAAAGAAATTTATTCATATTTCTGAAATATATTGTCAATGAAAAATCAAATACATGCAGCAAAGAGCAAATGTTTGCATATGTTCAGTTAACTTGGTATTAATTTCAAGAAAACAGTTGTACTTGTTTGTTTCAAATTTTAGTTAGAAAAAGATAAATGTGTGTCCCACTTTTTAAATTATTCAAATAGTGTGAAGGGTTATGGAAAGTAATAAATAAACCATATCAAATAATGATGTGAGATCTGAAATGTTTACGCATATGCTTTTCTTGACTGTCCTTAAATCAGAAAACTAAGAGTAAGTGTTAAGAGAAGGTAGAGATGGGATAGTTTTGGACTTAGGGGTTTAGTGGTTGGTATTATTATTATTTTGTTGTTGTTACAAGACAATGTCTAAAAGTTGTCATTCTTCATACACTGAAACATCAGAAATTACTGTAATTACATTTTTCTTGTATTTATCACTGATTTTTGTCATAAAGTAAGCAAAATACAATGTTCATTATTTAACCATTTTAAGGGTATAGTTCTGTAGTGCTAAGCATATTCACATTTTTGTAAAAGCAATCACCAGAATTGTTTTTTATCTTGCAAAACTGAACTCTGTACTCCTTAAAAATAGCTTTATAGTTTGTGTACTCCTCACCTCTGGTGACTACTGCTCTGTTTTGTTTCTATTAATTCAACTGATCTACATACCTAATGTAAGTGAATTCAGACAGTATTGTCTTATAGTGACCAGCTTATTTTGTGAACACAATATGTTTAAATTAGTTCCAAAATGTACCATGTGTCACAATTTCCTGCATTCTAAGCTTGAGTAACATCCCATTGCATATATGTACTATGGATTGCTTATTCATTCATCCACTGATAGACACTTGTTTTGCTTTCTGTCATGAAAAATACTGCTATGGACACAGGTGAACAGTCCTTGCTTTTACAGCCTGAGTTATATGATATCATTTCTAGCCATGTTTCTTATTTTGCAAGCATTTAAAAACTTTTTCATGATAGCTCTGATTCATAAAGGAAATAGTCATGCTTCTATAGAGTGCAAAGCAAGTCCGGGACACACACTGAGCAAATGTATCTTCTCTGCTTATTAACTAATACTGGAAAGCCCATAGCTGGACAAATCATTCTAAGACTACACTGTCGAAGAAAGAGAAGGGAACTCAGCACTTAGAAACATGAGTTTGAATGAACTGTTGGATTTTTGCTGGAGATCTTGCAAATTATTGGAGAAGACCCCTTCTAGTACGTATTCCTGTATAGGACTCTTGGCCCAAAGTGGGACATAATCCTGAGCATGTGGCAGGAGAATCCAATGTTGGACTGAAGTGCTTAAAGGAGAACAAATTTAAACCTTTACAGTGCAATAAACTTTATAAGCAAACCTTATAAAACTTTATAATCCTCAATTTATGAAGAAATACTAGGCAAACCATCTTTGTAATGGGAAAGATGTAAATCTGAGTCTCAGTTCTGTGCCTCACTAAAGCATGACTTCTCAAAAACCGTTGAGCTTGTCTGGACCTCCATTCATCTCAGAAAAACTTTCACCTCCTCTGCAGGCTTATTTTGAGCTTTAAAACAAGCAATTATGAAGCTATACACGTGGTAAATGGTAGCTCTTTTTCTGCCTGGTATTTATAATTGTTAATGGCAGAAGTTGAAGGTCAGGCTAAGAAAATTCTTCTTTATTCACTTGGTAATGTACAAATTATCAAAATAGAAGAAAAAAGTTACTATTTTAGTAATAACTGAGATTTTCAAAGTTCAGCATATACATGTGAAATCATACTTATGACAAGTAAATTATACATGTACTTTATCTATTATAAATGTACTTTCTTATGAGACTAGATGCTAAACATAGATACTCCTGAAAATATTCCCATATTCCAGGTGGATGAGTAATTCAGCATTTATAAAGTTGGTTTTTAGACACTGGTACCATATGAGGAAATTATACTTTTCATTCTGTCTGTGCCTCGATTTATATTACACATCAGAGTCTAAGAATCTCCTAAATAAATGCCATATGCCTCTGAACGTTGACAGTCTTACTCTGTAGCCAGTCTTTTTAATGAATTTTAATGCACAATTCAGAGTTAGCATCCAGTTCTCTTAGAGGCATAAGTCTGGTGATGGGCAAAAAGGTTTCTCAAAGTATTGAGCCCCATTTTGTATATGCAGTCTGTTAATTCTTAATTTCTCCTGCCCAGTATGACTTACTACTCACCCAACATGCATCACAAGAAGGAAGGAAAAAGGTTGCTATGGTCACAAATAGACTACGGTCCTTTACAGCAGTCTGATATTACCTAAGACATGGAAATAACACAATGGGAATTCATGAACATGTGTCCACACGCGTGGGTTAAGCACAGACTGGCAGGTATTCTGTCTCTATGGTGAGATACAACAATGAGCAGCTTTCATGTATAAGGACAGAGCAGATGTATATAAAATATTTGATGCTTATTGAGCACTTACCAATGACGTTTAACATGTATGAACTCATGCTCTTTATAACATCTGTTTGAGGTTGATATCAATAATCTTCCCCTTCCCATAATATTGAAGCAGCAAGATTTAGTGCTTGCTTATGACTACATAAATTTTAGGGAAATAAACCCTTCATCCTTAAAAATATAGAGATTTTCTTGTATGTACACAAAAAGAATTGAATCAAAGTGTGATGAACACAGGAACATACAGAAGATAGGAAGATATATTGAAAGAGATCTCAGAAAAGCATCTAAGAAGGCTGACATCCACATATTGCTTTAAAAATTGGGTAAGATTTGATTGAAGAAGGAAGTTGAAGGAACCAAGAAAGGGAACCATTAAAGCTCAGGGCCTGACGTCAGATATAGTACTTTTCTATTCCATCAGAGCACAGCATGAATGAGAGATTGTTAATGAGGAGGCAGGTTTTACTAGATTATATAAAATTATAATAAGTAAGTTTCAATAATTACTTTATTTGAGGGTTGGAGATTTAGCACAGTGGCATAACATCTGCCTGGCAAGTGCAAGGTCCTGAGTTCAATTCCTGGTAGAAAAAAAAATTACTTGACTAGGTAGTTAAAAGAAAATCTCATAAAAATTTTTCAACAGTAAAATGACATATGCTTAGTGGCTCATTGGACTATTAATCTTTAGATGTTTGCCCATGGGACCAGTGGAAAGACAGATGAAGGCTGGAAGAAATCAGGATGCTATTGCTGTAGTCTCAGTAAAAGATCATAAAATCTTAGGTGCAAAAATTGCTAATGGAACCAGGAAAAACAAATGGGTGTCAGAAAATTCAGGTACAGAATAGGACTGGGCAAAGGAGCAGACATAAGGAAAGTCATGTCTGGAAGAATTTTGAAATGATCTTTGAAATAGACACTTTGCTTTTATTAAATAGAAAAGGGGTAATGAACATTATTGATGGACAAGATAATCAAATATTTGGGTTCTGCTCTTCTCCAACTATGCTGAGAATACTCAGCCTTCAGAATCTCTTCCTGGCATTGACTAGCATTTCTGCCAAGTCATTCTCAACCTTACTCAGAAGATACTGGAACATGGCCGGGTACACATTACATATTTGATGGTTTGTCAAATAAGAAGTACTGAATATTTACAAATTATGCATTCTTGCTTCAATATAAAGAAATGGTTTCCAATGCTAAATCAATATTTTTGTTTAGTTTTTAAAAATCAGAACTATTTCAGAGTGGCTATTAGTTTAGAAACTTTAAGAGATTAAAGAAAGTTTTTTTTTTTTCTTAAATAGGTACCAGGGATTGAACTCACGACCACATGATTGCAAGGCAGGCGCTTATGCCACTGAGCTAAATCCCCAGCCCAATTAAAGAAAGTTTAAACTTTCTATCAGATAAATCTTCTTTTACAGCTAGAAGCAAAAATGAATCAAGGAGTTAGAGATAGTGTTTATTCTATGCACCCTCTTGTTGTGAAAGCATCTTTGTATATGTAAAACTTCCTTGTTATAGAAAACTGGGACAGTACTATACAGCAGCTATGTACCTGGTTAGAGTTCACAACATACATGTGTAAATGTTCTATTTTATGTGTTTCATATTTTTGTGACTTTTTTATTTGTGGGCATGATATTCCCTTGCCTTTAATTTGTGTAAATTTTCTAACTACTACTTGTGAGTCTTCAGGGAGAGAACCCCTTCACAGAGACATTTATTTGCCACCACGAAGATTGTAAGGATAAAGAGACAATTCAATATTTATTCTGTCTTCAAGAGCATCCTTTGAGAGTCAGAGAAAGGCTTTCAAACTGCAAAACCAAAGAATAAAAAAAAGTTCCCCAATCCAGCAACTCCTCTAGAGCTCTTTGAAAACAAGTAAGGTAGCTAGTAACCTATAAAGTCTGAGAGGTTCTCCCAGTGTATTTGACAAAATGACATGAAAAAAAAATGAACCGCCCCCAAATAAAGCACTAAAATAAATACAAAGACTGTTGGGTGGCTTAGAAGATACAGAATTATTTATGTAGTCTTTCCGTGTCTTAGCTACACAGTTACTGACAAACCAGGCAAAGCCACCCTTCCACGTCCTAAATGCAAACACAAGCAGATGACATCTCACCTTTTTGAATTCTAGTTTTTCCACAGGTAAATTGAAGACAATCATATTGACTTACATATATTATAGTGCTGTTCAGATCAGAACTAAAGTGTAATAGTATAGGCGAAGGCACTTTATAAACTATAACAAGTTACACGTAAGTATTATCACCTTAAAATAGAATCAGTAGTACCCTTCCTTTTCCATTTTGTATGAATGCTGTCAAAAGAGATAATGAAGCAGCAAGAACTGAGGATTTGGAAAAAAATATAAATAAAAGGCATTAATATTTCTTATAACCTTATAATTATATTAACCTACAAAAGCATCTCAGAAAATACATCTGTTTAGGCTCTGACTTGGTGAGGAAAAAAATTTTCCAAGCACTGAAGTACTGAATTGATACTCTTTTGACTGAAATAGAAGACTAAACTCAAGGAAAATGATTACTTTTGCAAGTTGAGGGTAACATTAATTATTGCTTACTATGGATCTATAAAAGGAATACTTAACTGTATATTCCTGAAGTAACTCCTTGACTTAAAAATCTTAAGGAGTATTTTTGTCTTTAAAGTGGAAGGCCAGGACTCAGATTTTCATCCATCTGATTTGGTAAAGATGTACTGCTTCAAACTGTTGTGCTTTGCTGAATCTGAAGAATTAACATATTTAAGAGTAAAGGCAAAATTTATTCTTACCATTTTCCTTTTAAACTCATCTGTCCTGTTTACTCTGAACAGAAATATGTTCAGTGCAAGCGTACTTTATTTCAAAAACAGTTTTGAAATAAAAAGAAATAATTTCATTTTTCATATTTTATTTGTTCAGACTTCAGTTGGAGGAAAATAGCTGTATTATGTGCTGTCTGCATCCAACCTTAAAGTGAAAGCAATAAAGTAGTCCCACTGCATCTAAAAGCAGCCAAAAATTGATGAAGGTGCCTGTGGCCACAGAGTGAAAAATAGTAGGAAAGCTCAACATCAATGAGATGATCAGTAAACATGTCCCGGAGAGCAGGCGGGCTGAATGGGTCCTACCACGAGAAGCTGGACAGAATGTTTCCTGCTCTCCTCAAAATCCCTTGGTGCTTCATCCCTGCACACAACCTAGAAAGTGGAAATAAAAACCATTTTAAATCAACTTTCCATTATCTGGCAGTATGAGAGCTTGCAATGTTCACAAAGAAGAAAATAAAAACAATGAACTAGCCAATGTGTAGGCCCTCGACCTTTCTTGAAAATACTTCTAATCTCCTCTCTACTTCCTAACATGCTGCAGGTTTGAGTACTCTATGCCACTGACGAGTTACCTTCCTTATACTGTTAGCTAAATGTTTATCTAGCCCAAGCAAGAGCATAATCCATGTATACTCAGGGTGAGGTACAGTGTTTCCCACAGCTACTAAAATGTACTTTTCACTTACAGTGGCCTCTCAGTTTTGAAGGAGTCAGTATAAACCACAGTATTTTAAAAGGATTATGCTGTAGAGCTTGTTTGCACTTTGAGAGCAGGGTTTGTAACTGGGATTTTGTACAGAGATGGTTTTGCCGGCCTGTTGTCACCCTTGCACGCTGAATGCATTATTCCGCAATTATTTTAGTTACTCTTCATTGAGTTCCATAATGGGGGCCTAGTTCACCGCCCTTTCACTTCTTTCCACTGCTACTGACGCTCTGTGGACTGTAGCACATCGCTGAGCTCTTCCGAGACACACAAGTGACCTACCCCTGCTTGTTTCTCCATTTGTGTCCGTGTCCATGTCCATGTGCAGAGGATCAGGAAGATGGAACTATCTAAAACTTAAGGGCAAAGGAAATCTGAAGAATATTTTAACCATTGTTGCTGAGTTCCAAGCGGAGATCTACCTCAGTGCAATGTACTTTGCAATCAAAGTGCTGAAACAAACATGGCAGGAAAAAAAAATCTATGTGCTCATTGCTGAAATCTCCCATCTAATACTGTTTCCTTCTTCTGCTCACATTAGCCACTGACTTAGCACAGCGGCTGAAATATCATTTGGTAAGGGCTGCATGGTAAATATTTTTGTAAATATCATTTGTAAAAGGCCATGAGGTTTCAGCTGCAATTACTCAGCTCTGTGTGTGAAGCTTGTTCCTCGTCAGGAACAATGTGTAACTGCACGGGCGTGGCAGGGTTCCAAAAAAATTTTATTCCTGGGTATTGAAATTTAAATTTCATATCATTTCCAGGTGCCACAAAATATTTTTTTGATTCTTTTCAACTTGATAAAAATTAAGAAACCATTCTGAGTTTTCAGGGTGACTGAGCACAGCAGGAAAGCTGGGTTTGGTTTGCAGGCCATAGTTTGCAGATCTTTCCTTTAACACCACCCATATACAAAGAATCATAGTCACTTTCTTGGCTCTGGAAAAAGCAACTGTTGAATAACTTCAATTTGACTACTCCTTCTGGCCACAGCCAAACATCATGTATGAGGAGGAGTTTTCATTCATCCTTCAAATGTTTCCATATCTTAAGCCAGCAGTTTCTCTGATGCAGCAGGAAAAGTTCTAAGCTCCTTGCAGCCTGTGCTTATGTTCTTGGGTGTTCCATACACCAGCACTGATGATTACCACACGGCTCCAAGCTATTCATGCAGACCAATTTGCTTTGGTCATTTGAAAGAATCTGCCTCCATCTGTGTTTCTGGGTAAACTTGGTAGTGAAAATAGGCAGGCTTTGCTCTCAGGAGACAAGCCCAGAGGGCTTTGAGCACTGGCCTTTGCAGAGAGTGCCAAACCGCAACTGTGATAGATGTGTGAAGGGAGGCATCTGCAGCAGCCCAGGAAATAGCCCAGCTGGAAGGGATGTGAGGAAGTAAGAGCTATGATCAGGCAAGGCCTCCAAAGAACGTGAGCAACTGGCACACTAGTGTTCTCTTTGACTTGCCAGCATCAAGTGACACTTCATGGCTCTCTGACCGGCACTGCACTTCTTCCTCAGTGAGCCACTGAGCCGCCCAGCGGGCAAGGCAAAGCCACTGAGGGACATAATGTGTGTAATTCAGGCTTAGAGCACTGCCCAGTTCTCATTAGAGAATGGAGGGTCCCACTTTCTAGAGGAGGCTTCCCTCCTTGCTCCAGGGGAAGGAACATTTATCTTCCAAGGACAAAGACTCTTTTCTTGTATTCCATTCTAATCACAATTCTCTGATTATGCCAGATTTCTTCCTTGGCTGCTTTTCTTTCTTTTCTCTTGTCGCCTCTTCCTTGTATGCACCGAAAGTTCCGTAAATCTACATAGATTTGGCTTTTGTATCACTGAGGTTTGTAATACCATTTTAGTCTTCATGTTTGTCCTTCTAGGTTTTTGAAGAGTTTCTTTTTTATTTTATTTTTTTAATTTAATTTTTTTTAATTTTAAAGATAGTAAAATGCAACAAAACAAAACAGAACAAAGCCAGTCAAAACAAACAACAAAATTGGTACAGAACTTCAAAGCAGGATAGAGCAAAACCACAATAGATACCATAGTACATCGTGTTACCTTCACAATAGTTGTCTATTCCATCAGATATAGCAAAATCAAACCAAAAGCAAAACACAATAAAACCAATCAAAACAGAATATCAAATAAAGCAAAATAATTCATTAGAACAAAGCAAAACAGTGAGAACAATATTGGACTTCAAAGACAAGGTAGAAGGAAATCCCCTATATTTCCTATATTGCATATTGAGAGATCATCCTCTCAAGAGATCCTCAGACCACTGGCCCCAGGCTTACAAAATCAAACAAACAAAACAAGCATTTAGTTGCTCTATGTACCTTAGTTGCTATCAACCCAGCGTGTGCTCTAAACCAGTCAGTTGCTTATGGGGATGGGGTGGGAGATGGGACACAGAATCTGATTCTCAGCCCACACACTGATAGGATCATGGGAGGCACTATCTGACCTTTCTCTCCCTGGAACCAGTGCAGATTGTACAGTTTATCAGCAAGGCTGGCTAGTTGATTTTTTGATGGCTTCTCCCAGTCCCAGCATGACTGATTCTTGAGAGACACTGTCGTTTCCCTCCCTGGAGCCCACACAGCTTGCATGGCCTACCAGAAAGCCTGGCTAGTTGATTTCTTGGTGGCTTCTCCCAGTCCCTTGAAGACTTTCAAGAAGCAAAAAGTATTTAACCTCTCGTATATTATCCTGCAGCTATAGGATCTTCCATTAGAAAATTTCCTTGGTTAAATGTGCAGGGGAACTTTCTAGAAGGTGCTGACTCACACATTTACCTTTTCTCTGGTAAGCCCTTATGTTTGCTTCTCTTTTGTTTCATCGTCCCAGCTCCCCATCCCCAATGTATCCTGATTGCTCTCCTGATGTTTAGCCTCATTTTGCTGAATCTAGATGTCAGGATTTGCCACTTTTTGGTTTTCTTTTCCTTTACTCATTGTCTCTACCAACAAAACTATTGTGCATGTATATACATGCATTATTGATATAAATCACCCATTTCCATGTTAGGATCAGACATGTTCAATTATTCACAATCACATCACAAGAAACTTACCATTGATAACATTTTAGCACCAAATTCTTTATATCTTGGCAGCCTTTAATAAATTTCTTTTGCAGCTCTGGGGTCAAATCTAGAACCTCATGAATGTTGGCCAAGCACTTTACCACCAAACTACAGCCCCACAGTTTACTTTCCTTCACTTTTCAAGAAATTAGTGATGCATCAGTTTTGAGATGAATAAATTCACATTTATATTAAATAAGTTAGCTTGGAATTTCTAGTGGTGTGTGGAAAAACCTTAGGCTTTCTGTGGATTAACTTGTTTTATTCTTAATGGTATTTGTTTTATTTATAGCAAGGGATCTTTGTTTTTTCCTCTATCTTAATGATTTAAACATTTCTCTCAAGACACTGTAAGTTAAAAAATGAATTGATTTATGTGGACAAGGCAAAAGACATAGACGGTGGTAATGTGAATAATTCAGGCTTAGAGCACACGCTCTCAGTTTATTACCCAAGATTATGCCACACAGAGCACCATGCTAGGCACTGTGGATGAATAAGATATGGATTCATCTAGAAAATCAGCTATAAAATGTTACTAGGATGCTGTAAAACCAATGCATCCATGCTTTCTGTGGCAATATTTTTGCTTTTTCCCTGCAAGAATAAAATGCAAGCTGGTTGTTACAATAACAATCAATGCTATTGAGACATAGTAACTTGGACAGAGAGTTTTACACTGTAATTTAGATAGTGCTCCAAGTCCTATGTTTCTGCAAATTATGCCGAATTTATAAAACTGAAACTTACTACAGTAAAGGGAGATAGACTGTAGACTAAGTTAGATTTAGGATACAATACAGTTGCCAATTGCATGGTTAAGCATTACCAACAGTTACTAAGTACTTTGTCTTTTTGAAGTAGTGGAGAAAGGCAGAGAAACTGAACTCACTAGGTAGTTTTAAAATGTATTTCTTATAAAACGGTGCAGCCAAAATAGAAAACAGTATGATAGCTTCTAAAAAAGAAAATTACCATATATGCCAGCAACTCTTCTTCAGGATATATATCACTAAACAGTCAAAGCAGGACAGATATTCACATGCCTGCACTCATGTCAGCATTCTTCACAACAGGCAGAATATGAAAGCAGTTCGGGTATCCACTGATTAACCAATGGAGCAAACGTTTAGTATGTACATATTGTGGAATACCACTCAGCCTGGACAGGAGGGAATTCATGACACATGCTACACTATAGACAGATTTGAAGACGTTATGCTGAGTGATATAAACCAGTCACAAAAGGCAAACGTATATGATTTCATTTATATAACATAACCAAAGCAGTAAACTTCAGAGATAGAATATGGAATATTGATTGTTAAGAATGGAAGGATGGGAAGAGGAATTTACTTTCTGAAAGCTGTCATACTCAGTTTGGTATTGTAGTAGCTGCATAACAAGATGGATATAATTACTGTTACTGAAATGTACACTTAAAGATAGCTACCATAATAGAATTTTTGTTAAGTATGTCTTACTATAATTTTAAAAGGAAAAATCTCTGTTTTCTGCCTTCTCGCTGTTATTGTTAGAGTGGCTCTTCTGTTTCTAATGTGTGGAGAGCCTTCAGTGGCCTACGCGGCAGCAGCCCAGATGTGATACACGTGTACGGGGAAAGGGTCATGCTCCAGATTGTGTTTTTGTTTTACTCTTTTATAGTAACCCCATAACAAGCCCTTTGCTTGCAGGCAGCCTTATTCCTGCTGGAATCTACTCCCTTGAAATGGAAAGTTCCACCACAGCACAAGTAGCACGGTTCCTATTTGCTCTTTGAAATGTTGTAAGCCACATTTTAACCAGCAAACAATAGTGAAAGCCAAAGAAATTGTCCTTGGTCAAAGGAGCTGCTGAGCAGTTTACTCTCACTACTGCCTTCAGCACTTCCTATGGGTTGCAGTTCTCTCCTCTGGGAGAGGGGTCAAACAGTGGCTGAGGCACCGTGTGAAATTAATTTGTCTAACTGAGGTCTAGTAATTTGGAAGCGATTCCTTGGAAAAGAATTGGCACTCCTTTCAATCTTTGTAGACTAATTTCTACAGCTAGGTTTGTGGGTCACTTAGTGCTATATAAGAACAATCTTCTCTCGTTGACGTGACTGATAGAGACAAATCAGCAGCCCACTAAACGGAGTGGTCAGACACAGACTCTGAAGGCAGTTTGCCTGTGTCCTAGGATTCTTGCTCAGTGTATGATCTTGGGCCAAATTATGAAATTCATTTCCCTTAGATGAAAGCAGTAATTCTTTTCATTCCATAAGGTTATTGTGCAGATAAAATGAGTAAATATTTGCAAAGCACTTAAAGTAGAGCATCATGTCATTCTGGACTGTACTACTCACTGTCTTTATTAGCTTCACAATACATGGACTAGTTCTTCCAGGTCTGCTTTAAGAGTATGATGGCATTATTGATAGTGATTCAGGATGAGGTAACAGGGAGAACACTTGTAAAAATCTAATAACATATACACTAGTTCAGGTTCAGTTATTCATGCGTGGTATGATCTTGTGCAAGTAACTTGAATACTTGAGCCCTCCTTTCATTATTATTAGAATTAACAACATAAGAAACTGCCTCTTTCAGCTTCATAACATGTAATTATATTAGTGTAATTTGCAGTGGATATAATGTTCTGGTAAGTATTACCATAGATTCCATATTTGCTTCATTTACCACCAAGTAAGGCAGAAAAGACATTTTTCTATTTCAAGATGGTGGTGACTTCAAGTGTTATAAATGATATGACCTTAATGTAGAAAATACAAAAAATAAAAGAATCCATCATTTATCCATTAGAAAAAAAAGTCACTCTAAACATCATGTTCCTTCTTAAGCACTTTCAAGTGTTTTAATGCTTAAGATTTTGAATAACTTTTGTTCCTCTCATCTGGAGTAATATCTCGGTTGGGAAGGCCTATATGTAAAAAAGTTAGAGTTTTATCATTTATTGTTTAATTTTTATAAGAAAATTTAAGATTTTTATCAGACTTTTTTGCTTTAGGAAGAATATTATGTTATTTTGTCTATATTTACAATGTCATTTTAAAACTTTCAAATATGTATAATTTCCAAATATATCACAACACTAAAAATGCTTTAACTTAAGCTATTTTACTTCACTGGTGCTACGTAAAGAAAATAATGAACTACAGACTCCTGTAGTGTTTCATGTGGACCTTAAAACCTGTGTACAGTAGGAGATTTTTCAAAGTTAGACTATTTCTCAGCTTGGAAGCTGTCAATTAAAATCAACTTTTAGTCTTGGGGAACTAATCAGCTTACGTTAAGAATAAATTCACCACAGCCTGGTAGTGATGTTGGCATAGCTGAATTTCTCCATTGCTATTTAAAGTGTCACTAAGTAAGAAAGTCTAAGGATAAGCAGGGAGCCTTGGAAGACTCTAGATGACTTTCTGCCTTTTTTCACTCACGTGTTGCCTTGGTAAAAATGGTAAATTGTGCTCTTTGTCATTTGGTATTACTCAGTCCTCAGCCATCTCTTCTTTCTTTCCCTAGTCTGTATTCCTTATTTTTTAAAGAGTCATAAAGATCTTTTATTATGCATTGTGGTTCTCTACAATAAACAGAAATACACATCTTCACAACAGTCATTAATTTTTGGTTCTAGTTTAAATCAAAAATTGAAAACACTCCTGGTCACTGAAAATTAAGGTTTGATTTCTAATAAAAATTAATGGGTTCAATCCTCCCTGCAAGAAGGCTTTGCTGGTTGTGCCAAATACAGCAATCTTCTTGACCTCTCTACTATCTTTAGGAGTAGGATGGTGGCATTGTTTTCACTGTGCTGCAGAAGAGAGGGTAGAGTTTGTCAGCACAGGGGGATCTTACTTAAAACTATACATAATAATTGGTAATTAATAATAAATATTGTTACTCAACCATCTACCTTTTTGATCAGTAATAGAGTGAAGAATGTGAAATGTAGTCTCATTCTAATTTGAATACTAAACCTTTAATTGATGTAATGAATCTGTTGATGTATTATCTTGGCAAATCTTTCCTACAAGAAACAAACCTTCTTTGCTTGTCCCAAGCCATCTCCTGGAAGCTCCGGCTCAGTCCAGTTGGAGCCCTTAGGTCAAACAAACACAAAATTAAGAAAACAACGTTCAAAGGACTGGTGGGTGGCGGAGCAGTTGGAAGGATTGGAAAGGGCTCAGTATTTGCTTTATTTCCTCTGAGCTCATTACTTGCTCTGAGTAAGTTAGCCAGGAAGGGAAGATAAACACTATTTAGTTAATAAGTCCCATAAGAATCCAACAGCATGTCTTTTCTGATTTACCATTGTATGATTGGAAAAAGCACAATATCCTCTTTGCTTGTACCTTTTTCCCAACCAGCTTTGAAGTTGATGGATAATTTACTGTGAATGATAATTTACTGTGTGAGTGAATGCATGGTGTGAGCTTTCTATTGAGATCTTTCTCAAGTTAAGAATGGGAAATGTGAGTCATGTTATGCAAAGAAGAAACATTAGGGCTTCATCTTTTAATGCAGTTTTAGGTCAAGTGGAAATAGTTTTTGGCTCAATATTTGCAATCTAAGACAGATTTTCTTATTTCAAGTTTGGGGAATTAAAAAGCAAGACGGAACATGTCTTTATTTTTTGGTACTGTGGTTACCCAATTGATTCTCATGATTCATTCACCAGCTTTGGTTTCTCCCAAATAAAATCTCTTTAAGAGCTAGTTAACTGTAGTACTTGGATAAACTACTTCTCCTCCCATGGTTGAGCAGCAGAGCATCCTTGGTTTATGTATCTTAGGACCAAATGTAAATATTCTGATTAAATGGACCTTATACATGGGAATGGAGCAAGACAGGAAGAACAAAGGAAAAAGAGAGAGGAAAGACGTGGTGGTTACTGGTGGGATTTTCACTTAGATTGATAAAATAATTTTAAAAATATGTGTGTCATAAAAGTAAACAGTAACCTACATTGGTGAGTCTACAATGTTTTTTTTTTGTTATTGTCAAAAAGGAATTACTCTATATATTGTAGTGCATCACTTTCAATATGCAAATATCTTATTCATAGTAAGTTTCCTTCTTAATAGACACACTAAAAATAAGTAAAATTAGAATACTATTAATCTTACTATAAGTATTCTCTAAATCATTGGGGGGTCATTTAGTGTTTTTAAGTATATTTTTAATTTATAAATTCACCATACCCATCATACATAATTAGTGCTAATTATACATAATTCTGAAGGGATCTTTTATTTTTTGTACTGTAAAAATTGTTGTATCTGTTTTTCTGAGAAAGTAGTTGTATTAAACATCTGTATCTCTAGGGCTATAGATTTGGCTCAGCGGCACAGCACCTGCCTGGCAAAAGTGAGGCTATGAGTTCAATCCCCAGTACCATTAAAAAAGAGTCTATAACCAAAAATTTTTTGAAGTTTGAAGTACTAGCAAAAGCATAAGAAAATTGAGAAAAACAGATATCATATTTTCTATTTCATTATGCTAATTGTTAAAAATAGTGTAGTGTTGAAGAAGATTTTATACTGAAACAATAAGTCTTTCCCAATGAGTATAGTTGACTGTGAATATCAATAAAATATATTTTTATTAATAGGTAGTATCAGCGTACCCATGGTTTTGCTTAATAGTAAGCTGTGGTTAAGTTGGGTCCTCCTCAAATAGTAACAAAGTAAGCAAAGCTAATTTAACAATATGCTAAATAGCCAGACTGCAGGATCCAGCAAGGCAAATTAATGTAATTCTTAGAGTGCCAAATAGTTAATGGCAGGCATTCCTTGGAAGCACTGTGGCAAAGTTTTGGCATTTGAAAAGAATTTAGAGCAATTTCAAATAGACTGCGACAATGTGCAATGTAGTAAGAGCCCTAATAAATTGAGCAGGACAATAGGGAGGGAAGAGTAGCATAGAATCCACAGAGTAAAGGAAGACCAGCACAGAGGAAGGAGAAGTTCTTCCTGAGGGGACGTCTTCCATTTAATCACATTGAAGCAGTTTTCGCGGTTTCTTAGAAAAATAGAAATAGAACATTACATCAAAACGGAGCATAGATTATACTTCACTATTACATAGAAGACTACTGATTCTCCTGTGGAACCTATACCAAAACCTTCATTTTTAAGAAGAAAGGTATTTGAACACTATTCTGACTTTTTCTTTACTTCCATAGCTAAACAATCATGAACAATTTTACCACATGAAAATTATATTTAAATTTTCATAGTGGTTTTTCTTTTATTTATGGCAATTTACATCATGGAGTTCTTGTGACCAGAAGAATAATAAATTGCAAAACAATCTTGAGGAGCAGATGGAGAATATTAGGCTGAATCTTGTGTACCTACTCTGCAAGCTTCCCTGTTGAGAATCATCCCCCAGCAAATTCATGTGGTCGTATCTCAGAACTTATGGTGCTTTTGGATAATAGAATATTTCAAAGTTCAAAATGTCAAAGATTCATGGTTTTCATCAGATGGTATGATGTAAGATTATATTAAAAAATCATGATTGTGTGTGTGTGTGTGTGTGCCAGGAACTGAACTCAGGACCTTGGCCTGCCACTCAGACACTATACCTCTGAGTTACAGTCCTGGCCCTATGATGTGGTTTTATAAAGTTTTGACTTAAAGACATTATATTTTATTGTCTTTGGATTGCAGTTTGAACCAGGTCCTTCAGAGACTTTTCTCAAGGAAGGGTTTTAGGGTCTCTTCTCAGATGACAGATTGGTACTTTTGTGCCTTGATCCTGCAGTGGGTGATCCCACTGCAGTGGGTAGAGCCTTGCTGATTTCTGAAATGCCTCTGAGGTTTCTTTTATCTTGTGCTTGTGCAAGGCACTCAGTTTCTTTGTAACAGTACTAATCTCTAGCAGTTGCACCTCACTTGGCCTTAACTTTATACATGATTTCTTCTAGGCTAAAATTTGTTTTTCAGTTTTTTTTCGAATTTTTCTTCTCTGCCTATTGATTAGTCAGCAAACTTTAATTTTGCCTCTTGTGAAGTCTCAGGGCATAGGCAAAACACAGGCAACATCACTCCCAGAGTGCAATGCACACTTGTTCATGTACCAGTGGAGTCCTTGCACTCAGCTAAAACCTACTGTGCCTGGTCTTTACTGCCCACATTCTTATCAGTATTTTGGTCTTCTGCTCTGTGACCAGAATCACTCTCCAAGCCCTGCTGACTGCATTTTCAGGCTTCTGTACCATTTGTCTTTAAACCTTTCCACGCGCCTCCATCAGATTATCTCCAAAGGCCTCTTGGAAACCCTGTGTACGGTCATGCATAGTCACAGCAACAGCCCCATTGTTGTGCCAGTTTTCAGTGTTCGTTAGCTTCCCATTTCTGGACACAAAACCTAATATACACAACGTAAAGGAGAAGATCTTTAATTTAGCTCAAAGTTTTAGAGAATTCAGCCCATAGGCTGCTAGGTTCTGGCAGAAAGAACATGGTGGAAAGGTGTGGAGAAGCACAGCTGCTCAGTTCCTGTGGGCCAGAACATTCAAAGTACAGATGGAGGATAACACCAACAGCAGCAGAGGGAATGGATGAATAACTAATGTACAATCACACTGCCGTGCATAATCTACTTACATACACCTCCCAGGAGCATGCTTTGCTGTTATACTAAGCATTTCTTAATCCAATGAAGTTGACATGTCAGGATTAATAATTACAAACGCATACCAATCTGTAAATGATACACCTCACTGACAGAATATCAGAAAATATTTATCATTTAAAAACATATTATTATCTCAATAGATGAAGAAAAGTAATTGACAAAAGCATCCTTTCATGACTGCAAGAATTAGGTATGGAAATAACATACCTCAACACCAAAGAGGCCATGTATGTCAAAGCCCCAATTAGCATTAAATTCCATGCTGAAAATTTCAGTGATTTTCTTTCTTCCTGCTCTAGATCAACAGAAAAAACAAGGACATCCACTTGTTACTTCCTTTTAGCAAAGAACTTGAACAGACATTTTTTAAAAGAAGATATATAAATGGGGAATAGATACATTAAAAGGTGTTCAATATCACTACTCATAAAAAATTAAAATTAAACCACAATTTGATTCTACTTCATGAGAATGGGTTAGAATATGATATCATAGTTAATGACCTCAAAAAGTCTCAGTGACCTTAAAGCTTAACATTTTATTTTGGATTCGTCTTACCAGCCTTCCATGGCAGCTGCAGTGGCATCCCATGTATTCTTCACAGTACACCTAAGTCACAAAGCTTAGGGACACAGATAAGCGCAGCAGAAGTAAAAAAGACAGAGTACCAAATGGGGACACTTCAAGATCTCCTAGAAAAAATAAAGAAAATGTTTCCATTTTGATTGGCCAGAAAATGTTACAGGACAAAGCCTACTATTAATGTGATTGGACAACAAAATTAATCCCCAAGGAAGGGTGTTGAATATTAGTGAGCAAACATTAGTAAGAAATACATATAATAATAATAATAATAATAATAGTAATAGTAATAATAACAATATATTTGTCTCCAGTATTCCTCTTTCGCCTCCTGTGTTTCTGCCAAATATAAAACCACAGGGTTGGTGCCTCATTTAGTATTTGGCACCTACTAGGCACACCACATATTTACTGATGGATGAAGAAAGGAGCAGATGATTGACAGTCAAAGTTGAACTTAGTGAAAAGCATTCTGGTATCATAGAAGCACTGGACCTTAGTCTAAGCTCTGCTGTTACTTTGGAATATAGCAAATTACCTTTAATAAACCTCTTTCCTCATCTTTTAATATAGCAACAATAAAAATGCTTACCCCTCAGGCTGTTACAATGCTTATATGAGATAATGTTTGATGCAGGTGACCATAATAACATTTATTTATCATGATATCGCCCAAATATAAGATATACTGTTATGTTATGGACCACAAAATAGGAGAGAACTTTGAGTGAATCAATTACATGACACTTTTATGTTGGGGTCAACTTCATTGCTACTAAATGTTTACTTCAGAGATTCCTGACGTTTATGTGTGAGAAAAGCAGAAATGTACACGCATTTCTTTTTACAGAAGTTGTAAATTAATGAACAGTTGTATCATACTACAGGTCAAGTTTTATCTCTATCTGTAGTGTGAGCTGCTGATGAGCTGGTCATTTCTTTCACTGTAACTCCTCATTTTGGGAGTAATCTTAGTTATGATTTGGTGTTTACACTATAGCAAGGGAGAAAGATTAAACTTACTTTCTAGCAATGGGGAGGAAATAATGCATTTAATTCAATCATGATCTCAATTTCTTTCTTAGTGATTCATTTAAAAATGGTTGTATGAACTCATTCTTGCAAGTGGAACATGAAGAAAACAAAATCTCCTTTTTACCCTCCTGGGAAGTTTTGTTTCCTAATTAAAAGATCCTTGTGTGTGTAAATACATCTGCTCTTTTCTGGGTAGAAATTCATGCACTGTGGTGTTTGAAACAAATCTGCGTGAGCTGCAACACAGTTGGAAGTGTTGATTTTAGAGGTGAAACACTCTGACTAAAGAAATATGGATTAGTCACTTTTTTTGAATGTGTGAAACATGACTTACAGTTGTGAAGCTGGTTCTCATTGGAAGAAACCAGTGTAATCCTTTGGATTTTTCCTCATATTTTTCTTTATTCTTTTTGCTTCTTCTTTTTAAAGGAGGAATATGGATAGATGGGAGAAATTTCTAGTGTCTGATTCAGTGTCTGCTTAAATTCCTATAACCCGTGACACCATAGTTTAGAAATGTGGCATTGATAAATGTTGGAGTTGTGCTAAGATTTTTACAGGGTTCAATATTTAATATTGTTTGATGTACATATTCTGATGTAAGGTTAATGGAGGTGAAAACAATTTTTTTATGGTATAGCCCAGGGTGGCAGACCTATGGCACGTGTGCCTCAGTGGGCTGTTTCTATCATTGAAAGCTCTAGAAGGTTCCCCATAATGGTATAGCAAGTAAACAACAATGACAGCAAAAAGTTTAAAGGACTCTTTCTTGTACATCGGTCAGTTTTCCTATCTTGGCTATGAAATACCTGACGTCTGCTACTTAAAGGAATGAATGAACCAATTCAAAGGAAGAGAGGTCTATTTAGTGCACAGATTCAGAGGGTCCGGTCCTTGTTTGACTGGCTCCGATGTCATGGAAGAAAAGGTGGCAGAAGAAAACCACTCACCCTGTGGCAGCCAGGGAGCAGAGAGAACAGGGAGCTGCAGGAAGAGAGGCACACGCAAGCGAGCCATCTCCTCCCACGGGCTCCTAGCTCCCAATAGCCTGTTCAACTACAAGCCCATTGGTGGATTAAGCTATTAATGAGTGATCAAAACACATGGTGAATGCTTACAGTTTAAACTTTATTACAAGAAAAAGACCTTCAGCATCAGTCCTCTTTTAAAAATTCCTCCTGACTTCATAACAATTATCCCTTCTATCTCACCACTTTCTGAGGCAGTTTTGGAAGTCTTTCTGAGTGTCGTTACTACATGCAATGAAAAACACGGTGAATCCTGCTGCATGCCATCCGATGGCAAAGTCAGACTCACAAAAACGTGATAAGAAAAAAATATCAAGTGTATCAAATATATACAATATTTAATATATGTCTAAAATACATATAATATATAATATATATGTATTGTCTCCTATGATCTTGTTTCAAAATTTTGTACCATTTAAAATTTTTTTTCTGTAAGATAAAAATATATTTGATAAAAAATTTATATTGTGTCTTTATCTATTTTATTGACCAGGTCTGCTGTTGTGCAACTTCTGACTCATCCTCAAAGTCAAAATGACTATGAAAGAAAGATAAATGCTTCAAGTTGATTCAGGACATCAAGGCAGCTTTGTCAGAGGGCTTCCAGAACTAACTCACAGGGTGGCAAGAAAGATGCGACAAGTGGGCAAAGAAAGGAATTTTGAGAGAGATTAAAGGAAATGTTTTTACAAACTTAACTATGCACTGCACCTTTATCACATGTAGTATAGTGCCCCGTAATTCAATTATCTTTTGAAAATCCTGCCTCTGAACACATGAGACTTTGAGGAAACATGTTAGATTCAGACTGTAATACTATGTCAGGCATCTGACACAGTTTCTTTTTCCTACATTTTTAAAATTCAGTATTTTAATTTGAATAGGTTTCAACCTTAGAAAACAATTATAAGAAAATTTCAAGAACTTCTCTCATGCCCTGTTTTGAGAGTCTCAGTGAAATTTTGCCTATTGTCTCATCCTCGCAAAAAATTTAACCCAGTTCAGTAGTTACGCATGGTACCTCATTATCTTGTTTTGCCAGCCTCTTTTGATCTAGAATAGTTCCTAAGTTTTTCCTACACTTTGCTGACCTAGGTATTCTGAAGATCATAAGTCACCCGCACAGAATGGCCTTCAGATTAGGTTTGTGTAATGTTTTCTTATGATCAGATTCAAATGCTATGATGTACTCATTGCACCACTCATTTGAGTGGCAATAACCTTACTGGTGATGGTGACTGTGATCATTTGATTAAAATGTTGTCAGTAGAGTCTGTTCTTTACCCTTTGTGAATCATTAGTAGTTCAAGGGCAGATACTTATAGACCATGTAAAATTCTGTTTCTTACTTCATGTTCAACCATTATTAGAGCATCACTGTTTTTTCTGAGTTATTAGTCTGATGGTTACAACATGGTGTTTCTGTAGTATCATTATTTTTTTATATTATTATCAGTTAGCTTCCTATGATAAGGAAGAAATTCTCATGCACTCATTTCTTTATATACTTATTTATATGCATCCATGTGCAAACTCATGAGTTCCTATTTTATTCTCTGTAGCATAATCTGCTGTCATTATTTAATTTGATTTTATAAAAAGCCCTTTCAGCTAGCTTCTGTATTTCTTTGATAATTTTGTGTCATTTATTTAAGTATCTTCTTAATTTTTTTTTTTGGTAAGACAAGGCATTATCCTGCTCTTTAAAGGATTATTTTTAAGTGGCCAGTTCTTCTAAGAATATTGATTTCCTTTCAGTAGCAATTGATGTTTGCCAATGAAGACAGAGGCACTGAATGTGCCCATTACTTTGATGATATCATTGCTCTCGTGTCTTCTAGGGCACAGAGCTGGAAAGTATATTACTCTGTATATAGACATAAACACATATACACATATGTGTCTGCATTTATTTTTATATCTCACTGACAAAACACTGAGCTTCTGATGGCTTCTTAAATTCTAGTACAGTACCTGGATTTATTCTAGCTTCTACCTCCCACATTCATCCCACCCTCCTGTGACAGCAAAGAACTTCACTCTCATTACCGCAGACCCCTAAGTGGAGCCACTTTCCTGACACCAAAGAGCTGCTGTCCCTTGTGTATGGTGACATCTGACAACCTTGCATTACTTCTTTTCCCTTTCCTAACTCCTTTTTCAAAAATTAAAAAAAAGGTGGCAATAATATTTAATTAAGTTAAACAGAAGAAAAGAATAGAAATGGAGAGGAAACAGCATGTATTTTACTGTATAGAAGTTTCACCACAGTCTTACGACAAATATACAGTGATTATCTACATTTCACTGAGGTTAAGGACTCACTCACGGTTACCGGGCTTGTAATTAACTCAGTTGACCCCTGGCTCAGGCAGAATAGCTGGGCCTTTTATCCGCCTGCCCTCATCACTATCTACACCATGCATTTAACACATTCCTTCATTAGTCTATGTGCCTGCACAGTTGAAATTGCTTAGCACCTAACTCAAAAGAGTTTGCTCGAAGTGCTAGAACTAATGTAAACAGGGAATTACATTAATACAGCTACATGTGGTGCTATAATTACATCAGAATGCAGCCCAGTCACTGGTGCATCATAGCGCCACACTGTCGCCATATTTGCAGATGTTCAGTCTTACTTTTATTAAGCATGACAATGCCCAGCAGGATCCATTTTGTCTGATTATCCTCAAATGGAAAAGAATATTAAAAGGCAGGATAATTAAAAATATATGCCCAAACAAAGGATGTGTCTACAATTCCTTTTCTAGTGCTTTGAAATAGTTCAAATTTCTCAGCTGGCTCTCGTGCACAGAGCACTAAAAGGATGTCTTAAATTTAGACATATGTCTTCATTCTGTTTAATGTGCCAGAACAAAAACATAGCTTGAGACCACCATGAATTGATGTGTAAGTGCTGGAACACTAGAGAACACTCGTATGTCCACAAGGCTAAACGTCATCATAGCTTGCGAATGCACTTTCCCCTATGAGAACATCGCCTTCTCATTTTAAGGTTTGCCTCCTACAGTTCTATGCTGATAGTCTTCCTGAGTCTCCATAATACATTTTCTCTTATTATTTGATGTAACTTCAGATAATTCAAGTCAACAAGAGTCAACTACACTCTTAATAATGATTTTATTAAGAGTAAGGGAAACAAATCCCATAGTTTCCTGAAAAGGTGGCAGGACCAAAAGCATTTTTAAAAGGTTGAAAAATGTTAGGTAAATGAATTGATCATTTTCAGTTTCAGTGTGCTTAAAGTGCCCTTAAGGAAAGTAAAGATATAGGCGTGTGTCATATTTAGATGAGGCATGACGTGTATGCTTGCCGCATTGCTCTGCAGGATTGTGATAGAAACAGCAAGGCACAGGAATCTAGAAAGGAGGTATCATCCCTCGAGCTATCATTGTGGGATTGTACAGCCATCTGAATGCTGGACCCTGAGACCCTCAAACCTAAGAAAGGTTTCTTCTGAAGGGTGGAGTCAAACCAAGCTGTCCTTGGGAGATAAAAAACTTAAAATTGTGTGGTATGAACAGCTGTTGAACCACTTAAATGAATACACCTATTGTGGAACAGAAAAAAATCTGAATGGAAGCATGATACACACTTCAACACTCTTCACGCAGCCCTATGGAGGAAAAGTGTATTTTTCATATAGAACATAGATTTATCAGTGGAATTTTGAAGACATAAAATTCAAAGCAAGGAAGTTGTTTCTTATTATGAAATTGCCTACAGATAAAATGGTCTAATTCATAAAGTGGAGAGTCTACACACTAACATTTGAGTAGATATTACTATATATCAATCAGATCAAAGATCAGAAGTTCTCAAAACTAAATGTGCATATAATATCACACAGAGTTTATTAAAATGCAGATTTTGCAGTCTGGAAGAACCTCCTGTTTTCAGGTGACCAAATACTGTCAGACCATAGAACATTCTCTGAGATAATTAAGAGTAAACATCTTATTTCATTGTGTAATGTTACTATAAATGATTTGACATGAATAGAGAAAAATTTATAAAGTTAAAGGAAATCTAGAAGTCATTTTACTGTAGCTGAAGTTTCATAGAAAACTGGACACCAATGAAAAGAAGCACATCACTTAGATTTAAAAAAGCTTTTCAGTGGAAATTGTCTCATAAAATAATTTGGTCATAACAACAGAGACTAAATGCATAGAAAGGCCACACAATTTAAATCTTTCTAAAGGTCTGCACACACACTAATTTATCACAAAGATACCAAAATACTATACAATCAAACAACTACTAAACATGGTACCAAGTTTCAAGAGCAATTTCTTTCCAGATAACTTGGAGATAGAGTGTGAAGCTCTGAAAAATTCCAGCAGGAGGATAGAAAGATCTTGCTCACAAATAAAGATTCCCATCATTATTGGCTATTGATAACATTTACAGGCAGACTGAGGGCACCACGTAGGTAAGATCTTACATGGAAAGAATTCACCTGGACACTAAGTACAACTTTTTCCAACTAAAATTTTCCTCCTGAAAGGAAATCTTTTCCCTGGTAGCAGTGTGAGAGGACTAAAAACACTTAGGACACATATGTCTTTGATTAGATGAAGAGTCTTCTACAGCTCTTTATTACCAGCTCTACTAAAAGTCCAAACGGCCGTTTAGATGTAGTGATAAGTTCACAGATTCTTTTCAAACATTAATGAAATTTTCAGAATTTAGCTCTTTCTTGAATTGAGCTCTACTCCAATAAAGGATGCATATATTCATACATGTATTATTCTGTGTATTATTCTAACTTCAAATTTTAATACCAGTTTTTATGAAAGCATATGTCGACTTTAAATTGATGAGTGTCTCCGTAGGTTAGATTTCATAGTCCCCTGGTGTCCCACTGAGGCTGAACTCGGCTGCCTAGCCTGTAGACAGAGGCTCCTGGCTCTACCATGAGCATTGCCTATAAAACAGCAGCTCCAATTTAACTGTTCAAATTAAAAATTGTTGAACTCTTTTTTACTAAAAGAAGAAAAAATGTCAAGAAAAACTATGTAGATTGCTTAAACTCTCATTTCTGCAGAAAGACAACATATTGGTAAATTTGGTACAGTCTCTTGATGGCTAGATTAAAACTGACAGCAGCGTTAGCTATTTGACTTCTTTGATTTAAAACAGTGAAACTGTTACAGAGATGTCAGCTAATACTGGATTATATTTCAAAATTATCTTCAGCTGGTGTGGATAGATATGTTTTAAACATGGAAAGAGTTCATAGAAAAGTTAGTGAAGTTAATGTTGGAAAGTAAGACTGAAGATGAAAAAAAGAATTGAGGAAAAACTGAATTGAAGAAAAAAGAATAAGAACACACATAGATTATGAAATACTTCCTATATTAGAAAGTTTTCAAGGTGCTCAAAATTATAAATTTAAAAAACAAAGCAAAAAGCCCCAAACAACAAGAAACCCTCACATGTCATCAAAATAGATGAAGTTTAGGAACAAGTATCCCATTTGTGTATTTATCGTTTACCAGGAGTAACAATGATTATTTATAAGAAACAAAGGTCCTTAGGATAAGCATTCTTTGATTCTCTTTTTTGATACAGAAGAATAAATTGTATGACATTACATAATGAAAATGTTAACAAAAATGTGAATTTCACCAGTCTGAAAATTATAAAAAGGCTGAAAAATTGCATAGTTTAGAATCCTCATTGTTACCAATCTGAACCTATTTTGATTACCTATGTCTGTGTTTCTAAATCTGTAAAAAAGATGATACATTTGAGTTACCTTACATTTCTTTCATCTAATCTTGCTATTTCAATTCTGTCTGGGGGGAGGATACAAGTTTACAACCCTTTATCTTTTCTTTCTTTCTTTCTTTCTTTCTTTCTTTCTTTCTTTCTTTCTTTCTTTCTTTCTTTCGGTACAACTCAGAAGTTCATAGGCTTACGTGTCAGAAGTAGTTTCTGTAACCTTCAGTGACAGAGGTTTTTCTTCCTAACACCCTCCAACTGTTTTCACTTTAACATGTGACTCTATTAAATATAATAAAGTACTCCGGCCCTCAGCAGATCTGTTGGCACAAAGTAAAGAGGGCAAGAATGTGTTAATAATTAGGCTGGCAAACACATGCATTTTCTAGAAATCTCCTTTAGAAAAATATTCACTTTCAAACGTTAAACTTTATATCTAAGTTCAAAGGAGGCAATATGTAGCCCTTGAAATCCTTAATCCATTTTCCTATAAGACTAATTTTGTGAACTGTAATCATTACTCAAGATTATAGAACATATAGCAATTTTAGAACTTTTTATTATCTATGATATTGGTTTAAAACGAAGGGGTGGTACAGATCCATACATTAAAGCTAAATCTGGATACCATTTAGATAATAATACATGCTGATGACTTCGTTTAGATAGGTTAGAGCCAACAAGCAGAACGACAAACACAAAATGGTAGGTGGTCCAGTTAAAAGAGTGAGCTACTTGTATAGCCTTTGTTGTCTGAAAAATGTACATTTTGGTTTATATAAATTTTAAATATGGATGGACCATCATGAAAAATTTCCTTGGACAGTATCAGTTTTTTTGATCAATAAATATAGTTTAGAGATTTGAGAAATAAAGAGAGATCACAGCTGTGGCTTTTAGATGGCTTGTTATCTAATCAGGGAAGTGAGCCAGTCAGAGCAAACAAGATTTACAGTACCAACTGCAGGTTGGAAGTGCTGGAAGGGAAGCAGGATCAATATGTCCTAAGAGCTAAATATTTGAGTGTAGCATGTCTTTTTTTTTTTTTTGATACCTTTTAAAATTCTCACTGGAACCCTAAGAAACAGGGGCGATTATTTCCCCCTTTCTATAGTTGGAGAAATAGATGCTCAGATGTTCAAGAAAATTCATTTCAAAACACACAAGTTGGAGGAGTCAACGGAAAGCCAGTTTCCAAGTAATCCGACTCCAGTTTCTAACCCAGCATCATTTACCTTCTTACTGGTATGTGTATTCAGGGTCTGTAGGACGACACTGTGTCTGCTCACAAGAGGCAGCCAGCACCCATGCAGCAGGTCTCACTTTTATTAACGTTTTTTTCAACTCATCTCAAAAATCCTCTTAAATTATTCCATCTGAGTCACATTTCACTCTGCAACATATCAGAAAGTTGCTTAAAATTTATCAACCATCTCCAGGGCTACTTAGCAGCGTGGGTATTTCCCTTTGCTACTCACACTTTTCTGGCCCTGCAATATCTCCTCCTTGCTGTTCGCTTGTTGAGACCTCAAGCTGTCCTATAGCAGGCTGTAAATGCGGGATGATTCCATGTGCTCCTGTGTTGAGTTCTTTGTTTGTAGTCTTTTTTTGGAAAACAAAATAAACTTTCATCCCATTTAACGCATCACAGGTAACACTGATGCCCAGGAAGAAAAATACAAAATGGAGGTTAAAAAATATTAGTGTTTCTTTAGCTTTAGTCTAGAAAGAGGAGTTAGGCCAATAAAGCCATTTCACTCTATAAATTCTTTTACCTATGCAGAAAAGTTTTTTATGATTTTATTGATCCCAATGATACTATCCTTGTTACATTCATCTGAATTTGTGTCTCAGTTTCATTGGTCTATCTTCTAACATTTCAATTACTTCTAAATTGTATGTGAATGAGGGAATGAATGAACAAATATGTACCTATTTTAGAGAAGATTTAACTGTCTAATGTAATTAGAGTAGCCCACTTAGCAGTTTCTTTCCCCAAAATAAATGAATATACTTACATTGTAGTTTATAAGCCATGATTATTTCTTTTACATAAATCAGTTTTCTAGGTACTGATTTAAATTACTGTTATAAATCTACTGAGCTGAGGACTAGACTCCATGTCTAGTGATAATTCCTTCCAATAGTCTGAAATTTCATTTAAAAAAATCTATCTCTCCAGGCCTATGAGCCTCAACCCTAGCTATAAATAAGAATAATCTAAAAAGTTTTCTAAAATGTATGGATGATTGGGCATAATTTCAAGAAATTTTGGCTCAGTTGGTCTACACTGGAGCTGTATATTGGAGCTGAGGAGGTGATTCTAAAGTGTAATTAGAGCTCAGAAACTCACACAGGTCACTTTTGGGTTGGACCATGGTAGGTATGCTTAGTGTTGATGCTGTTAAAATCTTGGTTAAAAAACAATTTTCCTGTAATTTTTTTTCTGAATAGAGGGACTAATTATTGCTTATTTTTCATAAAGATGAGATTTGATTTTATAAAAACAGTGGGATTTGTTTTGTTTTGTTGTTTTAGTACTGTCTAATGTAGGATCCTAAAAAACCGACAAGCTATGGTAACTATCTCCACCTGGTGGTAGAGAATACTATCATGTATAGAAAATATAACTACAGTAATAGAAAGGAACAATTTCAAATCTGAAAAGCTAAACAGAAATAAAAACCGGTTACATGTATACTCTCTGATCCAGGGTAACAAAATCCTACAAACTAAGTAGAATAATGATTAGTTCCTTTTCTCCCCAGGCTTTTGATATTAGTGCAAATTGATGATTTTTCCTGTTTCTATGTTGTTTCAAGATTCCAGATTTATTATAGGTTTGATTTTCAAGTTACGGAAATACAATGGGAAATGGTCTTTTATGTTATGCACAAAATAGGAGTCTTAAATTGAAAGAACTTTTGTAGTCTGTATCTGCCCGGTGGCCCCACTGCTGCCCCATTATCTGCTGATAAATGGTTTTAAGTACAGTGGAAGGATGAGGCTGTCACATTCTCAGTGAGATACAGGGATAGTTAGACCATGAGAAATCCGTAACTGTGTCTCACTAACCTACTTCTCCTTCTGAAGGCTGATATTTAATCCATAGTACCTAACTACTTAGAAAACTATGTAACTCTTGTTTAATAGTTAACATGTAAATTTATGAAGATCAACCTCAATACAGTAGTTACTGTTGATGGTTGATACACTCATAGGATATGTCTTTGCCTCATGGAATTTATTTCAAACACGACCTGTACATTTCTGTGTTTATTTATTTGAAACAAAGTATGCATATAGTGATCTATATACTCATTTTTTATAAATCTAGGTAGAATGAATAAGGTATGGATTTCCTGTGAGATTTCTGGTACAGAGTTTTGTGATAGTCTTCATGTGTTCTAGAACACGGAAGAAATGTAATCAAAGAACAACTAACTGAAGAGGAAATGCTTTTGGTTAGTCCTTGGCATTAACTTTGATGAAAGTATCACTCCCAATTTCCAAAATCAACTTTTTCTTCTTATTGAGAAATTTTATGAATCACCATAGCAGCCTGGCAAGCTCAAGACCTTGAAGGTTCAGTTGTCATCCCAAGGGGCACATTTTTACTAATTGCTTTGTGTCTGGGATGATAACTATTTTTTTCTTACATAGTATAAGAAAGCAATGTATAGCTATTTATGAATTTTAACAAAACTTCTTTTTTGGAAATGTGCCAGAAAAATATTAAAATTTTCAAAGCTATGTATTCCCAACATGAGCTAAAACCTCTAAATAATATTTTGACATAACCATACTACATGAAGGAAGGATTGGGCATTATATCTATGGCAGCAACTGCTACTATTCTCAAAGTACATTTATATCTCTATAATTTTATCTTCACAAGCATTTTTTAAAAAATTTACTGTGCTCAAGCTATATGCTTTCCCCTTATAAAGTTTTTAAAAACAATATGACAAAGTTGCATGGTAAGAAACAGCAATATAAAAATACATTGCTTATAAATTCACTGTTAAATATCTTACAAATTATGGATTTTATGTTTACACAGAGCATAGCAAGCTGACTCTGGGATAAGTTACTTGCATCTTATTGCTTGACTAATTGCAATATGTTCTTATGTTATTATTATGCTTTTTATGTCATTCTTATCAAATATTCAGAATTAAATGTAATGCATACAGGACCTATATTATCTTAGATTCTCTTCTTGCTTGTCTAAGAGTGTTTTGAATTTTAATATGTATTTTAAAAGTCTTTATCTATATCTTTTTGAAAAGAATTAATTCTTCCTGCCAGCAGAATAAATTATAAAGTTGTAAAATTAATTCTTAGAGGCATCAATGTAGTGCTACCTTTAGAACAGCACATATCTTGAGAAGAAGGATTTTGTGGTACATATTGACATATGCAAAAATATTTTGCCCAAAGACTAAACTGACTTTTAAAAGATAGGTGTTTTCAGATATTTATCTTATTTCAGTCAAAGCAATGAGGTAATTTGTAACTAATCCAAAAGATGAAATACGAAATGGATCTCAATTCTTATTATTACATGTGTCTCAAGACTGGAGAGAACATGAGACCCTAATACTTTACTCACTATAATAACTTCCATTTAACGAATACAGGAATCACTATCTTGCAAAGAAATACACTAAAACTTGTATAGAACTCTTAGTACACTCAAAAGATTCTCCTACCTTTTGACTTTTGTACATTAAATTCTAAAATCAAATAATAGATATTATTTAATTGTAGAGATTTGGAGATATTTGCTTAGTTACTATGAATTTTGAATTCATACTTTTTAGAGATAGAAAATGTTCAAAATTATTTTCTTATAGCATGTGTACAAAAAAGAAGTAACTTTCTTATATTCCTTCAAATTTGTGAGACATCTTTGAAGCTAGGGTTTTGAATTTTAGATAAACACTGTGAAATACTATGATGCAATAAAGTATGGCATCCTGAAAAAATTCTGTAAAGTGGACTTTTGGTAACTATATAATAAGGGCTATAATGCAATAGTATATAAAAGTGCTTATATGGTTTCTGATAGTTTAAAACCATTTTTGATTGTAAAGAAGAATACAAATCAACAAATGCTGGTGAGAATATGGAAAAGGAAGAACTCCTATGCATTGTTGGTGAGAATGTAAATTATTACAGTTATTATGGAAAACTACATGAGGGCTCCTCAGAATACTAAAAATAGAACTACCCTATGATCCAGGTATTTCACTGCTGCACATATATTCTAAGGAAATGGAATCAGAATATCAAAGAAATATGTGTACTCTCATGTTCATTGCAGCACCATTCACAGAGCCTAGATGTAAAATCAACTGAGGTGTCCATCAGCAGATGGATGGATTAAGAAAGTAGGGTAAATGCACAATGTCATATTATCAAGTCATAACAAAGAATGGAATTCTGAAATTGTGGCAAGCTGCGTGGAACTGAAGGACCCTATTTTAAGTGAAATAAAAGACAAAAAATACTTGTTCTGACTAATACATGTGGACTAAAAGAGACAATTTCATAGATGTAGAGAAATATCAAAACAAAACATGGATATTTATGTAGCATATGGAGGCGCACTTTCCTCATGCCCGAGGACACTTATGTTAGCATAAGGATACTCTTTTATCTTTATCCCTTTGATTATAAATAATTAGATCTACTAGAAATAGAAGTAGAAAAGAAGTCAATGATGAAAATGCGCGATGACTGAAATAAAGCCACAGAAAATTTAGAGGCAGCAATATGTTGTAGGTGCTGGGCACTTTTTACATCTGCTGTCTGACCTTGTAGACCCCTTGGCACAACTTCAAACTTCACCACCAAAGTCTGCTAACTTCAGAGAGGAGTGAAGGTAACCAGATTTGGAGATATCTCAAAGAGTTAGCTAAACATTAACTACTGGAAGCATTAATTTTAATGACTAGAGCTTTTATCTTAAAAATGATTTAACGTTATTTTATAAGACTTCATATTTCTATTCTTTAAGCATAGCAATATTTAAAGTTCCTGAGTTTTCCTTTCAAATCTCTTGTTAAAATGCAACTCCAAGAAAATGTTCCTTTACAGTTACTTTATGGAAGTATAGTTGATACTCACTTAACTGCACAAAGTTATCTCATTCAAATTGTATTTGTGTATAGTATAAAGTTTGATGTATGTTGACATATATATGTGAAACCATCACCATAATCAAGACAATGAGCACATCCATCATCTTCAAAACTTTTTCTTTATCCCTTTATAATATTTCCTTTCTACCTTTCTCTGCTCTCTTCAAATAATCACTGATCTATTTTCTATCACTGTAAATTAATTTGTATTTTAAGAGTTTTATATAATTGAAATATGAAAGAATGTGCTCTTTTCTTTTTCCACTCACTTGGCACAATGATTTTGAGATTCATCTGCATTTCTATAGATACCGTTCATTCTTCTTTATTGCTGAATATTATTTCATTATATGGATATACCACATTATGGTATTCATTCACTTTTTGAAAGATATTTAGATTGCAATATTGGAACACTGCAAATAAGGCTTCTATGAACACAAGAGGAAAAGTATTTCTCTGGACATATGTTTCATATTTACACTGCTTTTGTAGCAATGGGAATACATATACTCTTAATAAGCAGTGCGACCTTAAGATACTCCCCAAAGTATACTCCATGGAGTATAATGCCTTGAATTTAGTTTATAGTCATTCATTAACTTTCAGTACATACATGAATGAATGATGATTATGAAAAAAGTTATAAATGAGTTTTATATAGTGACAAAAACTACAACTGAGTCTGAATATCTTGACTCCAACTTACCCTTGTGTACCATTTAGCAAATTAATTTCTTAGTGTGCTTACCTACGGAAAGGAGATACTATATGGACATAGTCCTTTCCCCACAATACTGATATTTTAAAATTTTCATAAATCTAAAGGATTTGGAAATTCATTCAGTAGTAAAACTTGACCAGAATTGTACTGATTTAATAGAAAATCTGACTTGAATATAGAAGCTAATTATTCTCTTATTTATTTTAATACACACATTCTAATGTATTGCTCAAAAAATACTAATGAAGTTGTTTATGAGTTTCAGCTTTATATCCCATTGATTAGTTGTAGGATGTACATTTTATTTATTGTATTATCTAGCTAAAAATTCCCAAATTTTTAATTCTTAAACATATTTATCTCCTTGTAAGGCTTCTGAACTCTCTACTACTTCTCTACTTACTTATATTAGAATAAAATTTAGTTGTATAAAATAGAGGACACATATTAATGACTCAGATATGAGCTTATACTTCTCTCATAAAATTCCAGTGATAAACATCCCTTAGCTTTTATGATGGCTGCTTGGTGTTAGGGTGTGGGCTCCATCCTCCACATGTCTGTGTCTTGTGTCATTTCTTATCCTAAGTGTAGGACATAGTTATGATGGCTACTGAAACTTCAGTCATTCCATCTGCTTTTCACATAGCAAGAAATTGAAAGGGGAGGAAAAAGGCTAGATCACATATTCAAGGACACTCGTACTAAGTCAGGACTTAGTCATGTAGACTTACATTACCCAAAAAACTAAACGTGATTTTTTTTAGGTTTCATTAATGCCAGCTAGACCATGGTAAGTCCTGTTACTCTGGGAGAAGAATACAGACACTGAGACAAACGATAGTCTGACCCATTGCCCTTCTGTTTTATTGGCTGTTGTGGTTAAAAAGAGCAGTGATAAACACAGACAAAACTTGAAAGACCCAAAACGTCTACCTAACTATAGGTTTAATAATAAGAAGGATCTTATGTAGGCTATTTTTTTTTTTTAGCAAACATTCTTCTAGGGTTTTGATGTACCACTTGGCGGTTTCTCAACATATCATTGGGATTATGTTGTAAATGGTGGGTGAATGCCAATTTCTACAATTCCTCAAAGACTTTCTTAATTATTTTTTGTCTACCAGGAAATCTGGTGGGTTTTTTTTTTTATGAGAGGCTTGAACACTTGGCATATTTCCAGAAAGCTATAACACAAAGTTGAAACAGCTTTAGCTTCAAACACTGCTGTGCTCACTTTTCCCCGCACATTTTTCTGGATCTTTTCTTAGAACTGTGAACCTGGTAACAGCTCTGTGGCTAGCAAATCTTATTCTCACCTACTTCTGCAAATGCTAATAATATTTTCTAAATATTCTTTATATTTTTCAGGAGGGTTCTTTAATAGTTTCCATTTGTATTCAAAGTAAAAGGCAAAAGAGCAGAATAATCTAGACAAGAATAAAGGACAAAAATTAAAACTGAATTTTATTTAGCAGGACATGTTCCTAAAATGTGTGTATGTTTGTCATAAATAGGTACGAGGTAGGTGCAAGTTACATACATCCTCATTTAAATCTCCTGTGACTCGATAAATTAGTTCAGAGATAAAGATTAAAATAAATAAATTTAATGGGCTCAAGTCAAAGTTTTCATGCTTAAACTTGCCTCCAATAAAGATAATATATTTCGCTTCCCATTAACTCTTGCTTTGTTTTTTTTTTAAACTGGCTTAGAATTTGAAGAGAGAAAGCAGTGATTTCAGCCCCCAAGTCCTCAGTAATACCCAAAGGACAATTATGTGATAAGTGGAGGTAGGGCTGGTTGATAACTAAGCTTGCCAAAGTGCTGCTCAATGATAAGAAAGTTAACTTTCTGTAGATGGGTGTGTGTGTGTGTGTGTGTGTGAGTGTTTTTACAGTGTCCCAAAGAACCACTCTTGGGGAAAGTACAAGAAAGAGGATTTCTGTTTTGGAGAGGAAAAGTCAGGCTTTCAGTATATGTTGAAGGCTGAATGCAGTGTGCTAATGATTCTCTTTGGAAAGGGAGGGCTGGTACTGGAGGAAGAACTCAGTAATTTAAGGAGAAAAGAAAATTCTCAGCATCTTGACACCTCTAGGTAGAGCTGCAGTCTCAAAGTTATCAGCCCTCTTGGCTTCACAGTAAATCTGAATCTTGAATCATAATAATGCTAGTAAATGTTTATTTTAGTTTTAATTGCATAAGAGATAAGTACAATTGGAGGTTGAGTCCAGACAATAAACATACCATTGCCAGAGCCTAAGTGAAGATCGATTCTGGATTGGTACTTAGGAAGTGTCATGGGCCTCGGGACTTTGTTCAGGTCTCTCCATGACCGCATGTCTCTGCTCTCAGTCACTCTTCCACTTGCTCCTCTATCACTGAGAATAAAATGAGCATTTTCTTGATGGATTTGTGGAATTCAGTCTTGGTGGCTCCACAATGTCCACACAGATGCTGTACTTAAAAAAGAAGAAAGCCTTTGGGTTGGTGCCTTTATTTTACTCTATGTATTATTAGTTTCCTTCCATCCAATGAAAGGGAAATATAACATTTCATTTTTCCCTTTGGTTTTCATCATGAACAGACACATTCAGAACTCTTACCAAGGCCAACCCTTCAGAGCATTGTGCTACAGCTGGTTTCTATTCTTTCTCCTAGGTGGCCCTGCTGTAATACAGTTTTACTCCTTAAGATGCACAGATTCTTACTTGGAAAGTGTAAGTAAGTTGAAGGCCTTCCAGTATGATCGAGTAAATTTGTATTCATTTAAAAGGTTAGAAATTTGCAACTACACTAAACTAAGTGACAAAAATAAGATCTTGGTAATTCAGAGCTGTATTTTCTTTCTTTTGGGGATTTGAAATAATCACCTTAAATGCCTTAATTTTATAGTCAAGGAAGCTAGTACGCAGATTTTCAGCTATATTCTTGATAATTCTATGTTCAGAATCAATACAAGGTTGGAATTTAGGTCTTCTAGAGTCTGGTCCAATTCTTTTTCATGCCATGAGGTTCTTTTTTATTTTTTAGTGTGAATTAAGTTTTTTTTTTTTTTAATGTGATTACTTCATGGCTGTCAACTGGTTGATGCAAATGAGAAAATCTACTATGGCAGTGTTGACTCATTTGGTATTGTTAAAACTGAATGTATGAATTTCTTCTCTTGGAACTCTGTGCGGTCCAGAAAATTCTCTTTCTCTCTGTGTGTCTCTTTCCCTCTTTCATGAGGAAAACCTTTCCGGTCCACCAGGGGCAAGCTTTTCCTCCAGTTAAGCCTCTTTTCTCCCTGGAAGAGACGATCATAAAGATGTTAGTAAAAATGAACGTAGTTAAAGTTACAGAATGCTTGTGAACCTTAACTCTTATCAGCAACCAGGACAATAAAGTGTGTCTTGCCTCAGAGTCTCAAGGATCTAACTCATCTTCTCTGATCTCAGAACTGATACAAGCTCAAGTTGCTTGTGGAAACCTGTGTCCTTTCTTCCAAAGATAATAAGTAACAGACCCTCTAAGTGTCTGTTGAAAAGAGGAGAAAAGCAGCTGTCTGCCTTTGTATTCCCCAGGGAGGGAGAGCTATTGTGAGGAAGCAGACAGGCCTTGCGCTGCAGCCTGGCTCACAATGGCATATGCTGGTGACAAGAGACATAACATGGCGCTGTGGCTCCTGCATGGCTGCAACTATTGATACAAGTTGTGTTGACTTGTCGTCATTACGACTTCAATCGGGAAGCTGCATTCCATACAGTAATCAGTACCATACAAGCTTTTCCAGTGTGCACTCCTCACCCTAATTAAACAAAATGTAAAGGCAATTAAAATACACATTTGAAAGCAAGTTGTCCTTCTTATGGAATAAATTATTTTCTGTTTTAGTTCGTTTGGTACTTGACTGGAGTCAGCGGAAGGAAAAGCAACATCTACTTTATTACTGATGGGAGGCAAGAATTTTAATATCCACAGATAAATTTAATGGGGACTATCTTTCATGTCTTTAGAGAAGTGTATTATACATATGAAATGACTTTCTTCCTGGTTATGTTTAAATTTTGTGTGTGTGTTTTTGTGTGTGTGTGGTTACACATAAACAAAAAAATCTACTAAATTTTAGAATGAGGAAGAGAAGCAAATACATCTGATTCTTCCACTTGGTAGTTTTAGAAATTGAGGCCATTGAGTAATTAAACATTTGTCAGCCAGTTGTAGAATAATTTAAAAAAATTCAAATTGTGTTCATTTTTTTTTCATTCTGGTGTGTTGGTCTAGATTTCAAATTACATAAAATTTATGAAACAGAAATTTAAAACTCAGTGATGGAAGAATTTACTAGTACTCATAAAAGACATTAAACTATATTCTGAATTATCATTTACTAAATTAAAATACAATATGATGTGAAATACAGATTTTGATGGAAAGAAGAACTTTCATATAAGACTCCAAGTATGTTAGAAGCTTATTGATCAGCAGGTCGCAATTGGGAAACAGAAATATATTTAATCTTTCGTTCTTAAGTATGCATCCATGTTAAAGTTTAAAGGCAGGTTTTTGGACTCCCCCTCAGAAATTCTCTGATATAGATGCTCTTGGGACTCGAGAAGCTGTTATGTGTGGCATAAAGAATTTAGGTAATATAGCAGAAAACAAAATTAACACTTAGTTCCTATTTACAGTAATATATCTAAATAATCACAAGCTGCTTCTAATAAAAATGCTCCTATGCCCCAAAAATCCTGGAAAATCTGTATTCTATAATCAAGATTTAGAAATACATGGCTTGTGTTAATATATTAAAAGGTGTTGCAGTACAAAAGTCTCTCTAGTTCTATCTAAGCCAGTTTTCTAAATTTACTTAATTACAGAATCTGTTTTTATTTAAACATAATTCTTATTTATGTCCCATTGAATCTGTTTCCAGAAAACCACTTAGAGAAACACTAGACTAATAGAAAATAGGGTAATAAAAATTTTTAATCTTTTCATTTGGACTTGCAAGCACTTCCATGATCAAATGCTCCAAATGCTTGACATTAAATCCTTTCTCTGTGAAGAATGAGGTGTAACACTTTGGTGCTTTGTGTAATTTTTTTGCTATTATGTAGAATATTCTCCTTTATAATTAGAAATTATTATTTATTTTTTTATTTTCTTCAATTAAGTTGCCCAACTGAATTATTTAATGCTAATTTATATATTAGCTATTAAGTTTCATCATTGAGTTTGTATTTTCTGGACACTGATACAGTGACAGCAAGTCTTCTCTTTTCTGGTAAAAAACAATACAAAACTTAGGCAAGGGAATTTTCTAAATGATTCCAAAATAAATGTGAAGTTTGTCCCTTTATTTTGAGAGCTTGTTTGGAGCTTATAGCAGGGGAGTACAGCAACTTCTTTACTCTTGACTGAGGAACGGTCCTCCTCTATTGGGTGTGGTCTTTCTCTTCATCTAGCACGCGGCTTTGGGAGGGACGCACAGGGAGCAGAGGGGGAGGAAGGGGACACCTGCCTAGCCAGCCACATAGCTGAATCAACCCTGCTGATCAGTGGAGTGACAGATGTTGTGGCCGGATCACCCTCATATCCATTGCTGTGTGATCCAACTTCAACCCAGAATGATCAAGCCACCTTCTATTTCTGTACCTAGTTCTCAAGATCAGGGTCTCATGGGAGAAATTATGGAAGTAAACACAATGGATTCATGATCACTTATTTCAAAGAAACCTGCCCCAGACCAGTTGATTTTTCCTATCCATCTGTCACGCATTCACCAGTGATACTGCATTCTCTCCCTTTATCTAATTGTTCTCTTTTCCTCTCACATCCATCTGAACGTCAACCTTGCAATCTAATTCAGAATAAAATGAAGCCATCAGTTGAGAGCAGTAAGAAGTCATAAGCATCTTTTTAGATCTGCCCCATACTGCCATTTTCCCTTTTTATCGTAATGCAACAGCCTTTTCTCTTCTCTGAGGTGATCCTACCATGGGCATTTGGATTCCTTCCTGTTATGGTTTGTCTGGATGTTCCCTCAAAGCCTCATGCAGTCATGGAGGTGGGCTTCTAGAGTTTGTGATTGATTTGCATTCCAATACTGGGATTAAGGATATGAGTGCTGCACCATGCATAGACCTGCATACAGTGTAAGAGAAGGAAAGAGGCCTCCTCTCCTCTCCTCTTGTTGCTTTTGCTGTCTTCTGCTACCTTCAACTGTTGCCCCTCTTCTATGCCACCCTGCCTTCTATGCCACCCTGCCTTATGGACTGAAATCTCTAAAAACTGTGAGCTAAATGAACTTCTCCCTTCTTTAATTTTGGGTGTCAGATATTTTGTCTAAGCTATGAGAAAAGTAACACACAGAATTTGATACCAGAGAAGTGAAATCATTGCTGTAACCATACCTGACCATGTGGCTCAGGAACCTATGCCAGCAGCTTGTGGGGAGAAGTTGAGAATGTTCAGAGATGCCAGCTGAAAGAGTAGAGCTGGAGAACTTTAGGCTACTCTGTACGGGAGAGTATGGTCAGTGCTCAGAGGACCAGAAGGCTGACAGAAATCCTGCCATTAAAGACAAGGCTTAGGAGGTTCCTGCTGGGAAGAAGGACGGCATTGGGTGCCGGACTCCAGATGATGTCTGTTATGGCTTGGCAGGAAGTTGGTCTGCATTTTGCTTGTGTTTAGAGATATTGCCTGAGTGGAAGGAAAATTTCAATCCAGTCTGCAGTTGGGACGGTAGCATGATTAGTGTTGAAGGCTTTTGGCCAGACCTATGTTAGAAATTAAGAGTGAAGAGCCAGCAGGGTGATTTGAAACATTTGGCCAAAGGCGAATCTCCGATGGAGCTCTGTACTTTAAGGATGAAACAGTGGAGAATGTGGTTGTTAAGAAGAACTGGATCAGGAAAAACTGATGTAAGGACTTTTACCAGAAGGGAAGAGTGTATTTGAAATGCAGGAGACACCTGTTTCTTAATACCACCATGCCCTGTTGTTTAAAGTTCATGGGAATCAAGGATTGTGGTTGTAATAAATCTCTGAAATATGATTTTAATATAGTTTTAGATACATGTTTGTAATCAGGTTTATCAGCCAAAGCATTGTGCTTTTAATCTTGAATTTTGAGCACCCTTTGAATATTTTGCTTTTGGTGTGGAAATGAATGCAATAGGAACTATATATGTGTAATTGTTATATCAATGTAAACCTGAAAGGACTAAGACATATTAACTTTTTATAAATCTGCCACCAGAGACTCTAGTTTAAGCAAATGTGTCTGGTCATCAAGGTGACAGGGGTAGATTGTGTTAGATTAATTAACAGTCAACATGTGACACCCAGCTGAAATGAGTCAGTGTGGGGTGGAAACACCTGAGCACTGTCACCAGTAACATTAAAGGAAAACTGGAGAGGGAGAGGCTAGTTCTGAAGAAGCTTGTCACGCTGGCTTTCCTGATGAACTCGGCAATTCACAGTGTCCCTCAGGATGGCTGTGGTCCTCTTTGGGGAGCTCCGGTCCTTGCTGTGAGTGTCGCTTCCTGACTTCAATGCGCATCCCTCAGCCTACTGGCACAGATCCTTCATCTTTCTGGCACAGACTTTCTAGTTTCTACCACTGACCTTTGGGCCTTCCCAGTGCAGGTCTTTGATACTGATTTGTGTGAGACTTGGTCATGGACTCTAGGCCTCCAGCTGGGCTCATGGAGCACATTGCCATGGGCTCTAGGCCTTAAACCAGACTCATGCAGGACATCGCTATGGGATTCAGGCTCTCAGCTGGATTCTTTGGGTCTCTGGTGAGTGGACAAATTTCCTGCACTCTTTTGCATTTGACTGGGTGAATATTATAAAATAATTTTTAAATTATATATCCTGTATTAAATTTTTTCCCTTATAAACCCTGACTAAAACAATTCTCATCTCAGAGCTTCTAAGAATGAAGTCTTGGAGATATATACTTTTCTCTTAGTATTTATTATCTGCTATGAATCAGGCCATAGTTTGGGTCCTATATATATATCTGTATACATGAAAAATTCCCACCATTTAAAAAGTGACACCTCTCTGAAACATTATTTTTTACATTATTGGTATCGCTTTAATTTTTGCATGCAATCTCTCATCTAGATCTTTCCCATTTGTTGTCTCATTCAAAAATGCAAAACCAAGCAAGAACTCTGTCTCATTCTTTCATGTTATTAGTACACTTTTTTGAAGAATTTCTAGACAATTCTATTAAGGATTGTCTATAATATACTTGCTATGTCATACACTCATCCATTCAGTGCCTGTTTTCACACTCACATCTGTCTCCATATTTTTACCTCAATATCTCTTACTTAGAAAACTAATGAGCACCAGTGTTGCTGGATTACAGCTTCTATTTTTCAGTCTTCATCCTTCGTATTTCTTAGTTACATCTGGTCATGTCAACCGCCAACTGAAACTTTCATATTCTATTGGTCTATATGACACGATTCTCTCTTGATACTCTCTTTCTTTTCAAGGTGCTTTTTCTTTTCTTAGGGTCATTTCTGCTCAGCCATTTGAATGCAGTTCTTCATGCTTTGGTTTAGGTTCACTCTCCTTTTGCTTTGGTTTAAGCTCACTCATGCCTTTTTATTTAGCTCACAGTTTTAAAGTATTACTGATATGCTAAATCTTCATGAATTATAACTCTAATGTTTTCTGGAATTGATAAATAATCATTGCATTTCTTATCTTGACTGCCTCAAAAACACCTCCATCTGGGCATATTTAAATATAAATGTATGACTCTTAGAACTTACTGAATCTTGTTTTTCCTCCAATATTCCCTATCTTCTCAATATCAGAATCCTACCTGCCTATTAATCTCCATTTCCATTCCCCACATGTAATGTATCAAAATGTTTTGTCATATGGCCTCTGAAATCCTCCTATAGTTCGTTATTCGTTTTTCTCCATTGCCACCGCCACCCTGGTCAAAGTATCATTTCTTACATGGAAGTTTACCATGATCTCCTATATGGACTGTTGGTATCTTGTCTTCTCTCCCTGCAGCTCTCACTCTATAGTAGATGGTTCTTTTGAAAGAAAAAAAGCTGATTATATAAAATTCTAATTAAAAATCATTAACTATTCCATTATTCTTCACACAAGGATAAAACTAAACTCTCTACTTGGCCTAAAAGCTTGAATCCTCAGCATTTTGCTCATTCTTTTCCCCCATCTCTCCTTCTGGCTGTATTGCTTCTTTAGTCCTTATAAGGCCTTGTTTCTCTTTGTCATTGATTCCCTGTCTGTGCTATTTCAGCTCCTGGAATTACTTTCTATTCTCTCTTTTCCTGAAAAGCACCTCTTGTGGTTCCATATACTAACTCAATTTTCACTTCCTCAAGGAAGCCTTCTTCATTCCCTGAATTAGATAAAATCTCTGTTTTTTTCTTTTCTTATTATATCATGTATGTAGTGCTTATGTTTATATGTTTATTTATATTATTAATTTGAGTCATATTTTTCTCTTAATAAACTGTAAGTTCCGTGAAATCAAGAAGTTCGGATATTTTCTTTATTGTCAGCAGGAGCTAGTGCACACTTGATACTTACAATGAAAATTCAGTATCATGATTCATGTAAGATGCAAAAAAATATAATGGTGAATATTCTAGGATTCAAAGTAAGTGGCTTGAATATAAATTCATGCCAATAAAAATTTTTATGTGTTAGGATGACAATTTAGGACAGTCTTTCAACTTTCTCATTCCTTGCCAATTTGAAAATTTCTGTTTTCTATTCTTTGAATAAATTTTGTCATCTGCTCTCCTGAAAAGCATTTTCAGACATTATGAGAAGCACAGAATTTTTCAGTTGTAATGACAGGGAAGTCTACACTTCTCTCCATGTAGATGTGGATTTTGGGGAAATAATCCACAGGCTCTGAATCATCCAGAAAAAGACTCATTGTTCTAAGCATTTCTTTTGGTTTATATTTCTAATTATGTGATATTTTTCTTTATACTGTTGAAAGTATAAATTCTTCTCAGACTAAATTCCAATGATACTGCATTCCAATGATATATTTGTAAATATATAACCTATGTATGTTCGTATATTTACAATCTTATTACATATTAATATATAAAAATGCTATAAGTAAGCATGTATTCTTAATATACACATCACATAGTAATGAGGTATATAATATTGCAAGATATAAAAATATTTATGTGTTTTTATTATATATATGAGGATATGAGACATGTAATCACCCATTGCAATCCACAGGTTACTGAATATTGTAGATATCAAAATTTGAAGATGCTGTCTCATATAAAATGGAATGGCATTTGCATGTAACCTATATAAATTCTTCAGCATATTTTAAATTGTATCTAGATTATTTATAATGCCTAATCCAGTGCTATATAAATAGTTATTATGTTGTATTATTAGAACACAATACCAAAAAATTGCATATGTTCATTCTCAAAACAATTTTTTATTATTTTCCATACACAGGGTTTTTTGCATTTATGGAGATAGAATTCACAGATATGAAGGATTATTTTCATAAATATATAAGTATTTATATATTTAGTGATTATTCAAATGAATTGATGGAAGAAAACAAATGTTGGCAAATGTGTAAGTTAGTCAGGAACCATGGAATCTCAGACTGTAATTTCTAGTTGAGATTCCAATATTCTGTTTGAACTTAGGATAGGAAAATCACGTATAAAGACTTCTTATTACTACTATTTGATGGAGTTAAAAATGTATCTACAATTAATCAAAAAGCAATTGTAATTACATACCACGCTCAGCAGAACCACATGTTATACAGATGGATCACAACCACCTGCAAGAGAGTTAAAAAAAGTGGTGAAATCAATTTTAATAGTGAAGATTTTGTTTTTAAAGATGCAACATTTTCCTGCCCTAGAATCTAGAGATTCTTCACATAATAAGAAAATTTCTGGGGCTGAGGAAATGGCTCAGTGGCACAAGCACAGCCTGGCAAGCACAAAGTCCTGAGTTCAATTTCTGGTACTGATAAAACAAAGAAAATTTCAGGCAAAAAACAACCACAGATGTATAATTCTACTAGATTAAAATAATCAATCTTAAAATTTAATTTTTTTACCATAAAGAGTAACATAAAATATATTACTTATACCTTGAAGGTATCATGTGAAGTTGTTCCATCCACAAAACATGCTCTTGTATAATACACTCTTTAATGGTGATAAATCAATCTTTTTTGAGGATGATTCATGATTTATTTAAATACTCATAGAATCACAGGCACTGCTGTGTTAAAACAATTACTGTGATGAGATAGATGTTCAGTTATCTAGAAAGAAGTTTCAGAGGATGAGGTCAGGGATATGCAAAGTGTTGTATAGGGTGAAGTGTAAGACATAGATAACTATTACCTTGGAAAACTTTGCATAATTTTGTGAATTTCCCTGTGTAAGAGCCAAGGCCATGCAGCTATTCCTCAGATGGGGTTCATACAGGGTCAGTCATTTTTGTTAACAGAAATCTAAAGTTAAGGAAGGTAGCTCAGGAATATAGTGATTAAGAATAGCTGCTACAGATTCACACACAACAGGTGAGATGTCACCTTGGTTGCTTACAGTCTGGTGATCTGGGAAAAGTCATTTTATTCTTCTGAGACTCAGGGTCCTCAGAGACTAAATGGAGAAGTGTGTTTTGCTAATGAAGTGGTAAAGACTGAGATAATGCCTATAAAATGCCAGTCAGAGTGGTTAAGACATAGTACTTGTCTAGAAATTATTAGGTATTATTAGTGTTGTTTTAAGAAACTGAAACATGTAAAGCAAAGATTTTGAAATAAAAATCTAAAAAAGCTCTCTTTAGTACTCTACAAACTTCCAAGAAGAGGATGACATTTTTAAGTTTGGACAATTAAGAGGATTGATATGTTTTCCACCTTAATGGTGGTTTCTTTACTCCAAAGGCTGTTAAAATCTACCTTGGTTTTGTTGCTAACCTTCAACTTAGAAACTGGATTTTTGGGCAGTGTTCAACCTATACTCTACAAATATTTAATAAAAATTAATAAATCCCCACATAGCTCTGTGCCAGCTATCTTCTATAGCTTTCAAGGACAAACAGACTTAGAATGATTTGTCAGTAGTCTCCTTTCTACTGATGATGGCTTGTATGTGTTTGGCATCTTGCAACCGATCTAATTAAAACCCTGGGCAAAATTATACAGTGAGTGATATTTGTATTATGTTAGTAGAGGTCCATAATGAATGAGGGCCCCTTTATGGAGTACTCAAATGTGGGCTACCTTCAACAACACATTTGCACTGAGTCTTTCTGGATCTCTGTAGATTCTTTCTTTCTTTCTTTCTTTCTTTCTTTCTTTCTTTCTTTCTTTCTTTCTCTCTCTCTCTCTCTCTCTCTCTCTCTCTCTCTCTCTCTCTCTCTGTCTCTCTCTCTCTGTCTCTTTCTTTCTATCTCTTTCTCTCTGTCTTTGTCTCTCTCTTTCCCCCATCTCTCTCTTTCTTCCTGTGGTGACAGCATACATTTCACTGAATTCCTCCTCTTTCCAATACCATTTCACGGTACATTTATCAGGGTTAAAGTCAAGATAGAATTATTTTTTAGTGTTATTAGCCACTACATGTATTCCTTTGATGCAAAATGGGAAAGAAACAGCAGGGAAGTAAAACAGAAGCATTAGGATCTAATGTTTACAGTCTAGTATGTACTCCAGTGGCCACTTGAATTTGAGTTTAATAAAAATAAAACAGACTTAAAATTCAGTGTTTCAGCTTGGCTAGCCATTTTTCACGTGTTCAAGAGTCATACATGTCCAACAGTTATCAAATAGCATAACGCATTATAGAACATTTCTGTTATTGTAAAATATTTGTTAGACAAATGCAGATAAAAAGCACAATAAATGTTACCCTTTATTTCTTCTTGTATTGTGATTATGAGGAAGTTTTTAATATATTCCAGAAATAAAAGATCAACATACCATTATTATTTTACATAATGAAGAAATTAGAGGAAACAATTTATATCTGTGGGCAGTGTCCTTATCTATCTGCACACAGTTTATGTCTTGTGCCCTATATATGTGTGTGTGTGAGTGTGTGTACAGCAGAGCTGGAATGGGCACATTTTCATGTGATGGAGAGATAGCTGTTGTAGTTAGGGCTGGGAGGAGAACAATTAGAATGCGGGCATGGAGTTTATAATATTATTTTTATGATGGTCACCCAGAGTTAACACAAGAAAATGCAGGAAATCTATGCACAACACTAAAGACATATAATATTGAGCCAAGGGCCTGGATCCCACAGCAGTGTCCCACAGACTCCAGATAAAGACCCAGAGCTCATGACAATGCCTCACATGAGTCCAACTGGAGGTCCAGAGCCCACCAGAAGGACTCACGCCAGTCTCTTTTATGGATCCATGATGGGAAGGCCCAAAGGTCAGCAGTGGAAACTAGGAAGTCTGTGCCAACAGGCTGAAAGAGCTGTGCTGGTAGGTTGATGGTTCTATGCTGGAGTGGAGAAGTCACACTCAAAATAAAGACCAGGGCTGTCCTGAAAAGCACCACAGCCATCCTCATTGACACAGAGGCCCCAAACTCCTCTGACGATAAGCACAGTTGAGTACATGCCAGGTAACCAGTGTGACGAGCTCATCCTGGAAATCATGCGACACACGTCTTCCCCTCTGGAGCTAGGAAGCAATGCTCCATGTAAGGACCAGAACTTCTCCAGGCGAACCAATGGCTCAAGTAGCAAAGTGTAGGAGAACCCACAACACCTCAATGTCTTAAGGCCTAGCTTATCCTTCTCCATGTCTCTATTTATGCTGGCAACTTTCCTCAGGTGGAACATATATGCTCAGCACCATGCTGATGTAATCCAGCTGGCGTTAAGTTAACCACCAGTTTTTAATCCATAATAACAGCCTACCCTGGAGGGATGACTGAGACCTTGTGAATGGTGATCCAATGAAAACAAAAAGTCAAATAATATGTTCTATGCAAATTTACCAATCCAGTAGTACACCCCACCTCCCCTGAAGCTAAGTGAGTGAAGTAACAGCAAAAGCACTGTGAACACTGATTACCTTTCCTGTGGAAAAAAACAGGTACATGGAAGTGATGCCCCAGAAATAGAAGAGAGAAATATTATCCCCCAATTTTTTTTAGATACTATAAATTACTGATTTTCTTGGTCTTTACAGGTAGAGCTGCCTTAGCATTATGTTTTGAATTTATGATTCCTTTAGTTCTTCGAATGGTGGTTAAAGAAGCCAAAAGTTCTATGTAAGTCTTAACTCCTTACAAAGTGTTTTGCCCAAGGCTTAAAATCCGTCATTTGTTCTAGTTTCGTTATATCATAAGAATATTCCGTGTGCCACAGTGACAAAACCTGCTAGGATAGCTCTTAAGTTCTTCCAAGCAAATAATTTTTGCTTTCTGTGTCACTGTCTATAAGAACTTATATCCCTGGCTTGCTTCCTTTTCTCCTTCCTTCCTTCCTTCCTTCCTTCCTCCCTTCCTTCTTTCCTTCCTCCCTAACTACTCCTTCATTCCCTCCCTCCTTCCTCCTTCTTCCTTTCCTTGTTTCCACCACTGGTTCCTCTCATTCTCCCTCTACCCCTTTCCTTCCTTTGCCACTGTACCTGTTTCCTTGATGAAGACAGCCTCTGCTTCAAACTACAGTCTCTG
>PVJX010006141.1:0-79925 GCA_004027295.1 Dolichotis patagonum
ACAACTTAGCAACTTTGAGACGCTCACCTCAAAATAAAAAATAAAAAGGGCCCTAGGATATAGCTCAGTGGGAAGGCCTGGGATCCAATCCCTTGTACTGAAGGAAAAGAAGACTAATCTCTTCCATATGGCCATTAGGCAATAAAAACTCTCTTCTATGAAACTACCTAGGGGGAAAATATACGTATCAGAATTATTTGAAAGGTTCTATTTGAGAAGCAATGTATAAATGACAGAAGCGAGTCCCTTACAAACGATGAGAATATTTGAACGTGGAAATGTTCCAAGAAGTATTTCTCTTCTCTAAATTGAACAAACCAGGGAAGCGTGGAGGGGGTGCTCTGTGGAAAAGTATGATTTTTATTTAAATGGACTTCCAAGATTTAGTGCCCTGATGGTAATGCCACTTATAATTAATTAGCAAATCAGAATGCAGACATAAGAACAGTCCTTGGAGTCGGTCTATTTTTACGGGATGGCATTTGCCTTTAATGTGATCATTGGTATTAAAGTCCCTGGATCAGGTCTGCCCCAGAGGAGCCAGGAGGTTTTTTATAATGCTCTCCTCTCCAAAAGCAAACCACAGTCTAAACTAGGTCACAGATGCTGCTTGGAAGTAATGACAAACATCTGCAGGGCCCCGTCAGGGCTTAGAGAGGGAATGTGCATCCATTATCTTATTGGATGCACACAAAAGTCCGTGAGGCGGATATTATTCTTCCATGGAGGCTCAGAGTTTGTGGCCAAGAGGAGAAAATGAGTTTGTGACAACATCAGGGTTCCTAGAAACCCCCTCAAATCCCTGCCCAGCAAGACTCTAGCAACACGCAAAACTCCTGCAAGGTCAAAGTCACCTGGAAGCCAGGAGCTGGCTTCCACAGAGGCCTGGCTGCTTGCTTTGTTATTTGTTTGTTGTTGACGACACCCTGTTTTCAAGACAGAACCAAAAAAAACCCCACAAACAATATTCCAGGCAATACAACTCTGCAGCCCTCCAACGCTTTCCTAGGTAATTTTTGGTTTTCCCACTAAGGACCTAAAATTAACTTCATCATCAAAAAATAAAAATTAGTTTCCTCCAACATCATGTTCACTGGGTTCCAAATTTGATTGCATTTATGTTTTTAAAATGTGGGGCAGGGAGATTTTTATGCTGATCCAAGAAAGCAAATGACTGAGAAGATTGGTTCCTGAGCCGCAGAAATACACTACACGAAGAGGATCTTCGAGTCTACTGGCAAACACTGGCACGATTCGCTTTCACACTTTCGCTGTTATTTCCTTTTTTCGGGGATGATCGCTGCAGGCAGGAAGTGAGATGTCAACAGGGAATTTTCAATAATTTTTTTATATGTATCGGTGCTGAAACGTTGGAATCCAGACACACAAAACCCAAGGTCAGAAAGAAGCCTGTAAGGAGAGATCTAGGTATTCTTCAGAGGATTTGGGGGGGACAGAAATGGTCAGAGATATTCCTAAAGGGGAGATTCCTACAGCCTGAAGTTCCTGTTAGGGGAACGCAGCCAACTTCAGACCCTGAAGCTCCAAAAGTGTCTCAGAGCAAATCTTCAGCTAGGAGCGCCTGAAATCTATACTAGAGATGAGGGTGTAACGAAGAAGCCCCATTAGAACCCAAAGATTCTCATTTCCAAGAGTTTCTGCACTTGAACCGCAGTGTGATTTTACTTTTTACAAGGAGAGGAAGACGTTCTTGCTAAAGCGAAACAGAGTTGACATATGATCCTCAGAAGCAAATGCTGCTTGGGCTATGACGAGAGTAAATTTGAGAGAATGAGGTTTTACACGTTAAGACACCAAAAGCGGGTCACATGGTTTTCTGAGAACCCCAAAGAATAAGAGAAAATAACAGGCAGATGACAGGGAGGGGGAGGCAGATCTGGCTCAGATGGGAAAGAGGTCAGGAGATAGAGGAGGGGGTGCGAGGGGAAGGAAAAGGGACAAAAAACGGAACTGAGATGAGTCGCGTGCAGCTCCCAGGTGGCCCACAAGCACTGCTCACTTTCCCCCTGCTAAACGCTCCCACTGGTTTTGGTGGCTGGTTGATTTTGCTAAAAGAACCATAGTGAAAACCACCCAAAAGGCGGCTTAAATCCCAGACACTGATCCTCCCGGGGTTGTGGGAACAGAAGTCCAGGACTGAGGTGGAAGTCAGGAGGCTGGGTTCTTTGGCAGCCTTCCCTCGCCCTTGAATCACTTTCTCTCTGCGCGCTCCTACGGTTACTCCATGGTCTAGGCGTCCACACCCTTGTAATGACACCAATTAGACGAGATTAAAGCCCACAAGGTGACCTCCTTTTACCTGGATTCTTCTGAAAACCCCCGTCCCCCAACACAATCCCATTCTGAGGTACTAGGGGTCAGGGATTCAATATACACATTCAGAAGGAGCCCAGTCAAAGCCTGACACTGTCCTCGCCCACGTCCTTCTCGAATGCATCATACAGACAACCTCAGTATCCCCAAATTCCTAACCTAGTCCACCATGAGCCCCAAAAATCTCCCCTAAAGATCACCCTTATCAGTTGCACGTAAGATTCATCCTGCGGCCCGATTCTTCCCCAACTGGGCACCAGTGAAACCAGGCAGACTCTGCCTCCCAAGTGCAATGGGAAGAGAGGTGTAGGGCTGATATTTCTGCTCCAAAAGGAAAACTCAGAACAAAATGGACAGCAGACCCCAAGCCAAGTCTGAGCCCCAGCACAGCAAATTTCCTTAGATTTTAAGGTTCAAAAATAATTCTCCACGACTCTGTCCTCTGTCCCCTGGGCCACCAGGGAGGCAGCCCTACCCCTGAGCGCCTAGCCAGAGAGATCTAGCATGAGTCGTTTTCATTTTTCCAGCTTTTATGCTATGTGGGGCCACAGTGGCTGGGCGCCATCTTGGAAACTGGAACCAGGCTCTACCCAAGCAGCAAACCACCAGCACCTTCATCTTGGACTTGCCAGCCTACGACCTCCAGAACTGTGAGAGATTTCCATTGTCTGTGTCGTCTGTGGTACTGTGTTATAGTAGTACAAAAGAACTAAGAAAGACCCAAAGAAGAGAGTTGTAGCTCAACTCAAAAAGTAGTCTCACAGTAAAATTCCCCCTTGATTGATTGATGAGCCCCACCCACAGTATGGAGGTAATCAGCTCTCATCAGTGTCTACTGATTTAGACATTGATCTCATCTAAAAATGAAGCCTCTAAAGTAATGTTTCAGGGGAACCCACTCAGGACCCTTGTGTCTCTCTCTTGGACAAAATCTTTCTTTCTCTTATTGAATATATTCTGCTCTTAACTTCCATTGTTCTTAAATTTCATTCTTCAATTTTAAAGAACACGAACTCATACCTGATATCTGGTAGGCTGAGAGTTTCTTTCCCCTATGTCCTTTGGAGGTCTTCTGCTAGATCACTGGATGGAGATGAGTCTGCTTGTTTCACAGACTCTGGACTGGGACTCATTTAGGTAACAAATTTTTATGCTTCAAATTTTGTCATGTCTGTGCCCGTTGCTTATAACTGCTTCTACTTTGTCTCTTGTATAGTTTTGTTAAAGTGACAATAAATCTAGAGTCATGTTTGACCAGGCGACTGGATACAGTGGCCGAGCAACATTGTCACATGGAAATGGCCAACACACTGACGAGCAGCAATGTTCTTCCTAGTCCTGTCACTTGCTTAAGGCCTGAAGATGAACTTGAGATATGAAATTGGAAGATGCCAGGCGCCCTGATAAGAACACTGAATATGAGGTCAAGGCAGACACATCACCTGATGATTATTAATCAATGTGTCAGCATGATGCAATATATGATGCATCTGATGTCAGTTTTTAAACAAGGAAGTGGGACTAAAAGCAATAATAACCTCAGGGGAGTCAGATTTGATGACTGAATAGCAATGGCAACATTAAAGATCAGAAAATTACGGCCTCACTCTTTAAATGAACAAAGGTAATGTCTGGAGTACGCAGAAAATTGCCTTGTCAGCCAGGCATGGTGATGCACATGTATAATCCCAGACTCTGGGAGGCTGAGACAGGAGGGTCGTAAATTCCAGCCTGGGCAACTTTGCAACTTAGTGAGATCTTGTTTCAAAATAAAAGGATGGAGATGCAGCTCCGTGAGATGGCCCAGGGTTCAATCCCAGGACAACAACATTTCCTTGGCTTGGAAATGGAGTCCGTTCTCAGGAAACAGTGAGGAGGAAGCTTTCCCCTTGCCCAGCGTGGGAGGCACAGGAAGGAGGTTCCCTAAGGACAGCAAGGTGGAGATCTGTGCAGGGTGTCTCTTTGCAGCCTCACGGTCCGGCATGGGGCTGTGGCCCACACAATTTCCCTTCAGGCTCCTAACGTCCTGTGGTGCAGACATTGTCCAGAGTGGCAAACAGTGCCGGGGGGCTGCCAACAACTTGGGAACCAGGGAAATAAAGTTAACAACACAGAGCTAACAATAACACCCTACATCCAGGACACTATAATTAATGGGGAAAAATGGGATCACTGGAGGGCCAAAATTAATAACAAGAGACACTCACACAGTTAGAGCTGAGCAGGGGAAGCCTGGTCACTCGTGGATACAAAGAAGAGACACATAGCAGAGCCAGTGGCAGGAGGGGACCAGGGAGAAGCTGCCCAGAGCCAAAGAGTCCCTGTGAGAATGAACAGAAGCAGCCCCAGAGCCCAAGCTATGGGCCACTTGAGTAAACTGTGGAGCTCCTGGGTCACACTCAGGGTGTTTCACCAATGAACCCTCAGATTATAACTTCCTTTCCCATGCAGTTTGCCCACGAGAAGAGAATGTAGCACTTGGGCCCACCCGAGTGTGTGGGCCAGTGTGACAGAGCTCGGTTTTTCTTCCCCAAACGACAGCACTCTCCGTCAGTTAACCCTGAACAGGGCTGAACAGCAGGCCTTGAGCAAAGCAGAATTTTCCTCCATGTCTCCCGCCTTACGAAACACCCTGTGTTGACAATGGATTTTGCTTCAACTTCCCATATGCCGTCCAACTGCATGTTTCGACCCCATTATTTGTTGCAAATAACTTTCCCAGTGTTTCTTGTCTAGAAAACTCCTACTCGTTCTTCAAAACCTGATAAAACATTAGCGCCATCTCTGCTCTCCCCAAGCGGAGCGATCTGCTTCCTCTTTTGTAATCAGACACAATCGTGTACGCGTTTACACTCAGCGGCTGCGGCACTGTCTACGTATGCATCTCTGAAGCCACAGTCCGGGCTGTTTGTGTCTTTATTGCTTTAAAAACAACATGTGTCTGATAAATGCTGGTAAATTTAAAAAAAAAAGATAAAACCTAACAATTTGTTCTAATTTACTGCCATGGAGCATTTAAAGCAAATTCAAGAAAGGCTCGCTTTTAGTAACAAGTAGATTACCTGGACTCTCCCCGAAATATAAAATGATACAGAAAGGGGGGAATGCAGATTGTTATGATCAAAAAAACATACGGCTCTAAGCTGCAAATACAGCATGCCTCAGTTTACAAATATGTCCATTCACAGTTTTGTTCGCAAACAGAAGCATTTGGTAGAATTTTGCTTGACAAATATGAACGCGGCATCTTCCCCAGAATCTGGAAAAGAATCAGGTTCGTGAACCGAGGTACCACCATGCCTGGACCTCACCATTCCAGACTCACCAGGTTCACCTCCTTACCGCCACAGAGTCTGCACTTCCCATTCTGTAGAACAGGGAGGTGGCGGTCAGAAATTAAATGAGATAATGTCAATCAAGAAGCAAGCAAGAGCCATGAACACAGGACTCAGCAGTGGGGGCACAGGCAGTGTCCATCCTCTTCTCTTTTGAACCCCAGGGGGTCTGTTCTTGGAAGTTAAAATCACCTCCCTCTCAGATGAGAGTTCTCTGTTCCCTAAGGAATACTCACTGGTCCCACCAGCTTTCCAGGGGACAGAGCCCCTCCCTTACCTGGGGGTCCTCAAAACAAACGTGGGAAGATGAGCAGACACTTAATTATCAGGCACAGGAGCAACTTAACAAAGCTGTGACGGCCACAGGTCACAGGGGTCCTAGGGCTGAGAAGGAGGCTGCCTCGAAAGCTAAGGTGTAATCATTGTGTAGCAACCAAGCGAGGTGTAGCAGGCTTGCCAGCTTGGACCCAAATCCACTGGTCTCTGGCAGAAACCCACGCCCCACAGGACGAGGACCCCACATGACAGCCAGGCCAAGGCAACGCTCACTGTGCAGGGTCCGTGGTCCCTGGCAAAGCCCTGGGGGCCAAGGATCACCAACTCCTGGGTGTTCTTGTCTTCTTGGTCACAGACACGATAATAAAATGGGTTATTGCTGCTCTGGACAAATTTGAAGATGAAGAGAGACTCGCAGTACAAAGAAAGGAAACTTTCCAAGGTGATTTCCTCCCCCAGTACATTCTGCAATGTCCAAGTTGGCCGGGCTGAGCACACAGCAAGCCCTGAAGCTCGCTGTCTGACACGGTTGAACTTCTCCTCCGCTTCTTGAACGCTTCAAGATGTATTTTTATGGCAGCAGAGGAAAAGGAAGATGAATGTCTGGAAGGAGACACAGGACCACATCTCAGCCCAACAGGAATCAGACAACCAAGCACAAGGCCAGCCAGGGTCAGGGTTAGCGACTGGGCTGGCAGTGCAGCAGCAATGGAAAGAATCCGTCTCCCCTCGACTCCTCGGAGGAAGACGTGTATTTCCTACAATAAAGTCTCTTTCCGTCCAAGGTCACCGACATCCATCCAGCTTTGCTTCTGTTGACACACAGGAAAACCAGGAAGCCGAAGCCGTTTAACTAAAGATGAAATGGACATGCTCCAAGCTAAAGTTTGGACCAGGAACACTCTTTGCAGATTCTGGCGTCAGAGTTTTGAGTTTCAGTGCAGACTTGGTTCATGAGAAGGCGCTTGGAATGGGAGAGGTGGAAAAATCAGAGATAGAGACAAGGTCCAAACCCCAGAGCAAGCTTTGGAGCCAAAAGAAAAAAGAAAAAAAAAACCCTGGCTTGGGCTCCAACTTGCACCACTAAATAAGACTGACAGACTGACCTGACACACGTAATTTAAGCTCCCTGAGCTGGAGGCTTGGGTCAACCCGGACGACCTTTTCTACAGGGCCCTTGCGCTGATTAAATGACGGAACACACCCGAAGGTGCATGGTGCAGCCCTGGTTTTGAGTAGATGCCAAGCAAATGTTAGCTTCTTTCCTCTTCCAATTACCTTTTTAGGATTTCTGAATGCGTTCCTGCTGGGAGACACCGTTCAGAAGGGCGCCTTCAATTAAACTTGATTGAGAAGACGGAACATATGGGAGGAAGATATTGATCCCAAGCTGCCAAAATTACTTTGGGGGAAGGAAAATTCCGAGTCGCTCCAGACACACACTGCGCTCCTAGCCGCAGCTGTGCTCCTGAAGCCTTTGACAGGATGGCGTGAAGATACTCATTATGACACGAATAGAATTCGGCGAGCGTCTTCATTCAGGTTGGAGCCACGAGCGCACCATCCCCTTGGAATCGTCCCACCAGGTCTGGATCAACACATTTGGAAATGTCAGGCGAGGAGAGGAAGTTTTCTCTCTGGAACTGGAGCACCTGGTGTGAGAAAATCTAACGGAAAGGTGACAGCGGGGAGAGAACAGAATAAATCTTACTCCTGTGTAATATGTTCAAGCAACACAACAGATCCTCCCGACACTTTCCTTGGATGGACTCTTTTTTTTTTTCATAGAGCTACATCTCTGGCCCCTTTGTGTTTATTTTGAGACAGGGTCTCACCAAGTCACTAAATTGACTTGAACTTGCAACCCTCCCGCCTCTGCCTCCCTCAGTGTTGGTATTACAGGCATGCACCACCACACCTGTGCACTGCGTGTCCTTATTCTAGATCTGGTGACTGTGAGCCAGCTCTGGACCCCCTCGAGGTGGCCCTATCAGTGTCCCTCCTCACTGTACCACACCACCTGGTCACCTGGAACAACCCAGGGACACAAGTCAGAGGCTGTGGCATTTTGAGCACTCACCCAGACTTCTAGAAACTCTGGAAGGGAGTGAAGGGAAACTGAGGCAGAGAAAGAGAACCAATATGCTGAAGTTGGGGCTGTGCAAACCAAGAGACACAGTGACTCCCAGGGAAAGCTGCCTGGTGTTCACACCACATGTCCAGTTCCACTCCAAGGGGGTCCCCACGGGGAGCTGGGGGAAGCACCATTTATCCGAAGAGACAGAGTTTCTGCCCCGATACACTGGACTCCCGTTTCCCACAAGTTCCTGGGGACCGGAAGTCCTGCAGAACCCCAGCTGCCCTCCTCTGCATGGAACACTTGACTCACACCCTGGACACTGCCCCGAAGTGACATGTGGAGTGGAGGGTCTGCCACCAGGGCCCGCCAGGATGGGGGTGGCATGGCCCCCGCCCACTGCTCTCCACTGGCGGCCCCTTCCTTCCAGTGTCCCTGGGCTACCAGACTTCCCTCCTCGGGAGCCTGATCGTCTTGGGGCAAATGAGCAACTCAGAACTACAGAAGGCCAGCTCCTGCATCCTGACCCAGGAGTGAGACAGCACCACCCCAGCTTGCGTGCTCGCCTGGCTCAGCTGAGGCCAGCCGCTAGCTTGCCCCGCTCCTGCCTCACCGCAACCTGTTTCCAGGCCTGCCCTGCAGTCCGTGCGATTCCCACAGGTACTGCTGTGTGGTGTCCTGCGTGGCTTCCGGCCAGCCAATCCAGCTCAAACGTGGCTCCCCAGGAAAGCCAAGTCGCCTATGTTTATGTCACTTCCACTTCTGGGACACTGACCCAAACTCAGGCCAGTGGTAACCCTGACCTGCAAGAGAGTGCAGGGCTCTAGTCATGCAGCAAGCACCCAGGAGAGGGAAGAACAGGAGGCCAATCAGCACTAGCCACCCTCCGCCCTTCTTGTGTTCGCGGCCACAGGGATTGAACCCAGAGCCTTTACACTGAGTTGCATCTCCGGCGCTTCTTATTTTCTATTTGGAGACAGGGTCTTGCTAAATCTCTAAATTGCCTGAGCTGGGCTTGAATTTTCAATGTTCCTGCCTCGGCCTCCCAGAGTGCTGGAACTACAGGTGTGCACCACCCCACCGACTTACTCTGCCCTTCTCTGCACAGCCTTTCAGCCTGGTGCACAGTCTTCCGCCCACTGTCTGCGGTGTCTGGGAGTGGAGAGCACATCACGTGTTTGAACCTCAGCGCACAGCTCCAAAGCGCTGGCCCTGGGCTTCCCTGGATGTGAGGCCTGAGCTTCCCAGGATCAAACGTCATTTTCTTCCTTCTCCTGTAAACCCCACTCTGAAACCTGAACACAGTGAACACAAGGAGCAGCCGTGAGGATTCATACAACAATCCATCAAATTTGAGAGCCCCAGCACTCGACAGGGAAAAATACTGAGTCCAAACCTGTCTTCTGACATTGGCTCGGTCCATGCAAAACCCTGACCCGTCTGCCTATCATCAGGTGGCTTCAGGCACTCAGATATCACGTCCTAGCCACAGCTGGCCAAACGGAAAGTAACCTGCAAACTGAAGACTTAGATATCATCCTTGTTTCATTTTCCTTTGGTATGAAACCACTTGATCTCCGCTCGGGATTCTATAGCCTGAACTGCCCGCGTTCAGCGGTTTTCAGGAGCTGGGTGGGGACCTGGTGGTGGGATCTGGGCTTTACTGGAGGCAAGACAGGGTGAGGCTTGGCTGGAAAGGACCGAAGGTTCTTCCTGGCTTCCCAGCTTCTACTAAAGAACAAGCAGCCCCCGTGAGAAGAGGCCAGCTGGACAGGACAGGCTGGGCAGGAGTTCCGGGACCAAGTCCTCCCTGGCCCATCATCTGAATCAAAACAACATCAACCTGCAGTATAACCCCACCATCAGGGGGCTCTGGGAAGTGAATCCAATCTGTGCCATATGCACCAAGGATGCCGGGGGGAACGCAGCCTATTTCATTAACAGCTGGGGTCCCCAGGCCTGAGCCTGGCACTCAGGGTGGGAGGCTTGAACTTGCAGAGACAGCTCTAGTCTCTACCTCATTCTGCAGCCAAGAAGACTTCCAGTTCTCAGCCTCTGATTTCCATCCCAAGATAAAGTTTCTCTTCTATGAATAAGGCTTACCAAAGCCTTTTTAGTCACCAGTGCAAACTCACTTTTTAGAAAATGACTGCACTCAGCATTTTGCGTTCGTCACCAACATAGGTGATAAATGTCTCCAAAGTCCTGCTGCTCGTCAGGCATGGACCTCACTGCACCGACCCCATCACCCTTGAGTTCAGCAAGCCCCAGAATCAAACCCTGGCTGTGTGGGAGTCAGACTTCCCATATTCAAAACATCAACTCTCTCATTTATTCACTGTCTGATCTTGGGTACATTTACTCTCTCTCAGTTTACACGTCTGTTAAAAGGGAATAAAAACACCAACTTTGCAAGTTTGTGATCATCACAGCTGCAAAGTCATTAAAATTATAAAGAGTATGGACAGTGTATGCAAAACATTTATCACAGTGCTTAGCACACAGAAGTACTCAAAAAGTTAATTAGCCTCTTAGTGAAATGTACCACGCATATATGAAAGTTTTGTGAAACCAATTCTAGTGCTCAGCTCAGTGAATATTGTTTTGGTTGGGATTCTCTAAAGGAACAGGATCAATAGAAAATATATGTATCATTATGCAAGGGGATTCAGGAGGTAGGAGAGTCCACAGTGGCCGCTGTGAGCCGGAGAAGTGGAGGAGGACCCAATGGCTGCTCCCTCCAAGATGCTGGAAGCCGCAGAACAATTGGGGTAAAAGGTGAGGCAGCTCCAGTCCATGACAGAAGATCTGGAAGATCCCTGGAGAGCAGCCGGTGCGATTCAACCCTGAAAGACTGAGGAAGCTAGAGTCTGATGCCTCAGTGATGGCAACAGTGAACAGTGAATGATGTCCCTGCTCCAACAGAAGGGAACTTTTCAAGTGCAGACTGACTTCCTTCTTCTTCCCCTTTCATTACATCCACGCTGCAAGTCTATTGGATGGCACCACCTACAATCACTGTGGGCCTTTTGCCTCTATTTGCTGGTCTGCATGTCAGTCATCTCTGGAACCACACCAGACACACCCAAAAGTGAGTCACCAATCTATCTGTTGTTAATCCAGTCAAATTGACAACCACGAAGAACAGTCACAAATATTTAAAATTGAAAATGCTCGTGCTACTGACACCTAAACCCAAAACCAGACTGTGACCAACACCCAGGAGTCCCCTTGACATACTCCAAAAGCCACCAGACACTCCCCCAAGCCAATCAGCATCTTATTTCTCCCGCTATAGCTCAGCCTTGCTTGTTTTCCATTCTGCATAAGATCAGATACTCTGAAATCTTTTAAATCTTGATATTTTTACAGTATTTATATATCAATGCTGTTATACATAGGTGCAGTTTATTCCCAACACAGTTTTGTTCTTGTCCCTCGGTTCAGTCTGTGAACGGTCACCATGAAACAAAATGATCACCAGAGAAAGCTTCCAAGCAGCAGAACTCCTACAAGTGCCCCAAAAGATGCACTACACACAGCCAGTCTGATAGTTTAACCCCAGGATGAGTCACATAATTGCCCCAGAGCAAAATACGTAAAGCATCCTTTAGCATCAGAGAAAGAAACCAAGCAGAGGCAAGCAACGGCTTCAATGGAAGCAGCTATAGATCAAACCCTTCCTGAACCCCAAGAAGAAAGGCCGGATTCAAACAAGCAGATCTCAGACACCCGTAGCAAAGGAGAAGGAGGGGGAGCAGCGTTATCTGGCCACCAAGGTGAAACGCGGCAAAAGGGGCAGAGACCTTGGTGCTGGACAGAGCTGGCCTCAAACCTTGACCCACACTGGTCCTCCACAGTGGGAGCTTGGCCAGATTGCTTCTCTGAGTCCCGAGTTCTTCATTTCAAAGATGAAAACCATAGAACCTACTTCTTAGGGTTGGCTTGAAGATAAAATTAAACTAAATCATTGTGAAAGATACCTCGTAAGTTTTGTTGGCTTTTATTTTTGGTTTTTGGTTTTCTGGGGCCGGGGAGTGGGTGGTTGGTTTGGTTGCTTGGTTGGTCTGTTTGTTTGTCTGTCTGTTTGTCTGTCTATCTGTTTGTTTGGCAGTACTGGGCATTGAACCCAGGGCCTTCACGCTAAGCTGCATTCCCAGCTGTTTTTAAATGTTTTTAATTTTTGAAACAGAATCTCACCGAGTCACTAAGTTGCCCAGGCTACACCTGAGCTCTCAAAGTTCTTCCTGCCTCAGTCTTACGCCATGCTGAGATTATAGGTGTGTACCACCACACTGGCTTCATGGTACGCTCTTGCACTCAGGAAAGAGATGCCCCTTCATACCCTGGGTTCAGATAAGCTTGACCTTTACGATGTGACTATTTTGAAGACAGAAGCTGAACCCTACTGGCCTCTGAATCCCCACGCTTAGCATCTGGCCAGGAGATTAAAGCTGAATTGAAGCTTCCCCGTGGTAAGGTACTCGCGTGGCTGTGTGCAGAGGCTGACACAAGGGAAGGCAGACAAGGGCCCCAACATCTATTACTTCTCCTGCGCATCAGCCAAGGTGAAAGGCATTTTCCAGCTGGAAACAGACCTGGATTGTTCTCTCTCTATAATAATTCCACACCACGACGTCAAGCCTGATGGCTCACATCTACAATCCCAGCACTCAGGAGGCTGAGGCGGGAGGATCATCAGGACGCTGAGGCCAGCTTGGGGCTACATACTGAGTTCAAGGCCTGCCTGAGTTACATAGCAAGACCCTGGATCAAAGACCAATAATAAGAATATTGATAAAAAGTAATGAGTCTAAGAAATAGAATTTTACAGACCAGGAACTAAAGAGCAGAAAGGTTAGGGCCATAGACCCAGTTAGCAGGAGACCAGCAGGGGTCCCTCTCTGTACTTCCCCATGCTGCCCCCCACCAACGCTCCTGGCTTCCCAGGCCCTCCCTCACAACTCCGGAACAAAGACAGGCAAGGTGCAGACTCACATGGCTGATCTGTGACACTCAGACTCGGGGGCCTGCCCAGGGCCTCTGTGAAGGTGACACTGGGGACCTGCAGGACGTCCCTGGAGCGGCTACAGGGGACACATCCATCTGCGCTGAGCACGCTCCTTTAGGAAGACCTTGATGGGCAGCTGTTCTGCTGGCTGCCTAAAGTGGGGCCTGGGGTCTGACGGGAGAAGCCCGGTGGTACCTCTGTGTCCCTCCAGGCCGCTGTCCCCGAGTGGGAGTGGCCAGCGGCTGCCTGTGCCCCGCGTGCTCCTCCGAAGCACCTCAGCTATCCTCCTTGTGATGCTCGGAGACATGGATGCGTTTTTGGGTTAGAGAAAGAGGAATGTCCGGCTGGACAATAAAGTGACCACTATTCCAGAATCACTCAGCTTCCCCAGGCCTCTGGCCCCCGCCTGGGGTGCGGGGAGGTTTAACGTCATACAAGAAAAGGTTAGTCCTGCCCAAAGCTTAGCAGTGCCGTGGTTACATCCAAAGTGGAGAACAGAAAATAGGAGTATTCTCCTTGGAAAATCTGTGAGGCGAAGTCTGGGAAGCAGCTTTTTAATAGTAATGACAGAATTTGTCAGTTCTCAGGGTGAAATCACACTGCCCAAGTTCTCAACACTAGAACAATTTTATTTTTTAGAATAATTTTTAAAAGAACATTATTTTATTTTATTTTATTTTATTTTATTTTATTTATTTCATTTTATTTTATTTTTGGCAGTTCTGGGGATTGAGTCCTGGACCTTCATAATGAGCTACATCCCCAGCCTTGTTTTCTATTTTTATTTTAATGCAAGATTTTTCTTAAGTTGCTAAATTACCCAAGCGGGACTCCACTTTGCAATCCCCTCACCTCAGCCCCCTGGAGTGCTGTGGTTTTAAGTGCGTGCTGCCTCAGCCGGGGTCCTCCCTAGCTTCACCAGCGCTGACCTGGAATATACTCTTCTTGCTGTACACCCACCTGCTCTGTTGCGTTCTATTATAATCCCCCTGCCTCAGCTTCCCAGAGTGGAAAACCCAAAGACTCTTTAAATGACAAGGAGGACTAGAGTTGGGTTACAAACCTCAAGGCCACCAACATTTTCTTCCCACTGGATATCAATCACATGGGAAGTCAAACTATAATCAGGGGGTTTGGGTGCCAGTCTGTAATCCCAGCACTCAGGAGGCCGTGGCAGGAGAATCACCATGAGTGTGAGGTCCACTTGCACCACACAGCAAGACCTTGTCTCCAAAAAGCACCAAACAAACAAACAAAAAATAATCATGAGGTTTCCTGGTAACCACAGAATCAGAATAAGGATGACTTGGTCACAGTCAAAGCCTTCTCCTTGGCTTTGAACATATGGGTGACTCTCATTTTCATCCTTAGGCTTTTTCTGACTGCCGCCTTCTCTTAGAAGTTCTCACACAGTCAGTCGAGTTCCTCCACACTTCACAGATCAAAGAAACATGTTTTCTATTGGAGATGATTTTGCATGACCCTCTTCTGATCTTCCAATATTGGTTTTATAATTTTGCAATCTATCTACCACACCTACTGGCAGGGATGCTGGGTACAGGAAGTGACGAAGACTGTGTAGAGCATCTGGGACATAGCAGGTGCTGCAGAAGGCCTCATGGTGGTGATGACCTCGATGATGTAGTATGACCCTTCAAAGCATTGGTCAGAATGAACATGTACTTCTCAGCTTTCCTGTTGCTGGGACTCCAGTGACTCCAAGGCAGAAACAGCATGGCGGAAGGGTCTTCAGCGGAAGAGACTGCTCATGTCATGGTGGCCAGGAAGCAGAGAGAGAAGGGAGGAGCTGGGCAGGGGGAGAAACCTTCCAGGTCATGCTTCAGTGACCTCCACTTCCAATCAAACCCCACTGCCCACTAGTGGTCACCCATGAACTCATCCTTCAGTGAATCCACTGATGAGCACAGCACCCCATGATCCAGTCAGCTTCCAAATACCCCAACTCTAACATGTAAGATTTGGGGGGAACATTCTAGAAATCATAATAGCACTGACACTCCAAATCAGACACAGCAGCAGATGTAAAGGGTGGAGAATAGGTACATTTCAAGTCATCATCATTTCTTCATCAAAAATCCAATCCTGTCTCCAAAGGGTGGGAATGAGTATGTGACCCAAACTGAGCTGCTCATGCTGTCTAGACCCTATGATGGTAGAGACTGGCACATGGGAAAGACATGAAACCTGCCAGTGTCTTTGCAGTCCTTAGAAAGACATCAGGCTTTTGTGTGCTGGTATTTTGGACCCACTCAGAGGACAAGGAGGTGACCAAGTGTACACTGAAAGTATGGAAAAAAGGCTACACCATGAGAGAAGACATAGAGACTTAGAAAGTGGGCCTTGGAGGGAGAGAGGACAGATTCTGCCTGTTCCGAGTTCCATCATGTGAAAGTGAATCTTGACTGTGTTTACTTGGCTGGCTCGGGAGATGGGTGGAGCACATGTCTTGGTGAAGGATTGAAAGGTAACCTCGGAGTATGTCTGGCCCGTGGCCTCTTCCTCTCCAGCACTGTTTGCCTGCTTTTCTTCCCCCCACCATGAGCCACGCAGCTTTGCTCCCCTACTCCCTTTCACCGTGATGCTCCTGCCTAGGAGCAGGTAGCTATGGACTGAATCCCCTGAAACATAAGCCCAGTATGCCTTTCCTCCTTTAAGTTGTATATTTCAGGTATTTGGTCCCTGCAATGAAGAGCTGACTAATGCATGTCCTTGGATCCATATTGTGAAGAGTAGCATACTGTCAGGGCACACTGGAAGGAAGACAAGCAATACTCTCGGCCTCTTCTGGTCAAGCAGGACCAGGTAGGAAGATGGAAGCAGCACAGAAATCCCATATGAAGGAGCCAGGGCCATCTTCCATGAGAGGAGGCACATCACTCCAGGTCCCTGGTTAGGAGCTATTGTGTGAATCCCTGCTCTCACCCCAGGACTCACCTGCACTCTGAGGGGATAATAGGGGTCTGCAGCTGTGCCTGGGCTGCACAAGTAAGAGAAGCAGCAGTCCCAAACCAGCCCTGGGGTACAATCGAAAAGTCAAACAAGAGACCATGTGGGGCCCAGGAAGAGAGAAGCCAATTTTCCCATGAGTCAGCAAAGGCCATGCTGGGTCTGGGAGGACCACTTCAAGAAGCCAGTTGGAGCTTCCCATAAGCTGCACAAACCAGGCAGGGCCCAGAAGAGGGACGCCTAGGGTCGCCTTTCCCGTGAGCCGACTGGCACATGGGCTGAAAATCAAGAACCGCCCACCACAACCCATAAGCAGCCACTGATACAGAGGACAGGCTGAGTTGATAGCAACTGAGGTACAAAAGCAACTGAATGCTTATATTGTTTGGTTGACTTTGCAGGCCTAAGGCCAGTGGTCTGAGCATCTGTTAGGAGGATGACAGTATGCAATATAGCAAATGTGGGCGATTTCCTTCTGTGTTGCTTTTGAAATCCAATATAGTTCTCAATATTGTTTGGTTTTGCTCCAATTTATTGTTTTGTTTTAATCAGTACTCTGTTTTGATTGGTTTTATTCTGTTTTGTTTTATTCGATTTTACTGTGTCTGAGGAAATGGACAGCTATTGTGAAGATAACAAGGTCTGCTACGGTAGCCATTGCTGACGACCTACTGTCCTGTTCTGAAGTTCTGCGACACTTTCACTGCTTTGTTTTGGTTAGCCTTATTCTGTTTTGTATTGTCGGGTTTTAGTCTCTCTAAAATAATAAAAAGTCAAAAAAAAGTTTAAGTCAGAAAAGAGTAAGTTAATTCATCATAAGTTAGGGGCAAACTGTCACCAGTAAACATTGCTGTCTTGGTTACTTTTCTCTCATTGCTGAGATGGAACACCTGACACCAAAATTATAGAAGAAAAGGTTTATTTAGCTTACAGTTTTTTTGGAGGTTTCAGTCCACAATCAGCTGGCTCCAAGGCAGGGGGGCATGGCACAGGGACAACACTTCAAGGCAGCAGCCAGAGCAAAAAGGGGAGAAACAAGCCTCTTCTCCTCCCTTATATTGCACACAGGCCTCCTTCAGGGCAGGTGTAGCACACACAGACTCTCCTGCCCTCCTCTTGCACAGCATGAAGATATTTACAAAGTAAGGATCCTGGCGCCCTGCTGAGTCTCCCAGAGAAACTTCTAAACTTCTCAAGTTTACACAGTGTATCAACCATAACAATTGAAAACTAGTTTATTTAAATATTTGGAATAGGTGTTCCCCAAAATGACATTCTTTGATATAAAGGCAGTCAAGAGATGAAGGCACAGGAGAGAGAAGGAAAGGGAAAGGGATGAAAAGAGAGTTAAGATGTGTTATATACGTGCACCAACTCCCCACAAGGAATGCAAACATGAACTAATAAAATGGACAAACATGGACTAATAAAATAAAAATTAAAAAAACAAGTAAAGTTTACACAGAAAGACAAAAGAAGGAGATGAGCTAAAACTTTTCTTTTAATGTCTAAAGTTGGAATAATTACACTACCCAATTTTAAAACTTATTACAAAACTACCATCATCCAGGCAGTGTGGTGTTAGCAAAGAAATAAATGCTTCAGAGGAGAATAGGATCTGAAACAGACACACAAATGTGACCATTCTGATTTTACATAAAGAGGCAAAACCACCAAAAGTTGGTCCCTTTGACAGGCAGCATTGGAATAATTGGATAATGCATATATAAATGTAAATTATGCCCTAAACTTCATACCATCTACAAAAATTAACTCAACTATATTAATTTAGTGTAAAAAAGCAAAACCATTGGAGGAAAAACAGGATGGAATCTCTGTGATTGGGCTGCTGTGGTTTCTCTCTAGGTCCCCCCACAAAGCCTCATGTACTCATAGGTGGGGCTCTTAGGGGGTACCTGGACCATGGCTTTGTGATATTGGGTTAGTGTGGGTTTGCAGCTCAGTGTGATGCTGGGAGGCCAAGCCTTGTGAGAAGAGTCGTCACTGGGGGTGTGGCCTGTGAGTCTGTACCCCCTCCTCCCTTTCTCCCTCTCCCTTCCTGGGCCTCATGCTGTGAGCAGCCAGCGTGGACTGAAACAGCAACAGCGCAAATAAACCTTTCCTCCCTTAAGTCATGGGTGTCAGAGATTGTGTCTCGGTGACCAAAAAAAGTAACTAAGACGGGGATGTAGGAGAATACTTTAAAAGCACAATTGGTGAATAAAAAAAAACTGGTGAACTGGACTTGGTCAAAATCAAAGCTTTGGCTGTAATAAACTTCCCCTGCACCCATTCACTAAGATAGAAGTGTGCATGGGGTTTAAGTGAGCAGTTACCCAAATGCTTCTGGGTTTGCATCCTGCTCCACCATGGCCTCTGTGACACAGAGCACAGGACGCTCTCCTGGAGATGCACAGGGGTCGTGGCCCCGCATTTCCTCTAAGTACTGTTAAAAACATCCTGTCCTTTTCCCAGAAAAGGCAAAAATTAGAAAGCAATGAAAAGGAGAAACATCCAAGAAAATAATAAAATACTCGTTACATTTTTACAATGAAACTTGAGATTCTCATTTCTTCTTCAAATGATTTCTCTGAAAATTCTAATGCTGAAGTTAATTTTAAAGGTACAGTCGATGGAGCTTTAGCCTGCTTCTTTTGAAAAGTCTTCAACACCTTGGTCATAGGGCTTTCTGTTATTTGGGCTGGCGTTTGACGTAGCAAATACTTTTGGTGGCTTTCCTAGTAAGAGGCAAAAGAAGCAGGGCGTGGTGGCACGTGCCTCAAATCCTACACTCTGGGAGGCTGAGGCAGGAGGATTGCATGCTCAAGCCTGGAGTGAGCAACTTAGTGATAGAGCAAGAACCTGTCTCGAAATAAAAAAAATAAAAAAGAGCTAAAGATGTAGCACCATGTGAAAGCCCAGGGCTCAACCCGCAGTACTACAAAATGAAAATTAGGAGACTCGAGTTCTACTACCAGGGAAAATACGTTCATACCCCGTTCACAGAAAAACTAGGCCCGAAACAGTGACACACCCCTCCAAAGTGGTCTTTTCTTTCCTCTCTTCTGAGCTCAGCTTATTCTGCTCTGTCAAGCACATGAGATTTCACAGGCTCAGTCTATTGATTAAACATTCAAGTTGTACCATCCACGGGCTTCTTAGCCATCCCAGAATCGGAATCTACTCAAAGTCTGGGAGACCCAGGTGGCCTCTGTTCTGTTGTCCTTTGAACCTGCCAAGAAGGACCTGCCAAGAAGGACGGGGCCACAGGAGAGAGGGATGGGTCTGGCGGACAAGGGGAGGTAGAAAACGGCAGGCAAAGTGACCATTTAAGTGAGAGAACCTGAACTCCACATGTATTTTGAGTGAAGCACTCTGGAAGTTCCACCCCTTGGAGGTGACAGGAACGTCTCTCTGCTCTACAGGGAAGCCTGTGGCAGTGGCCTGGGGAGACAGACACAAAAGGAGGGACAGAGTCTTGCACGGGACTTGACTTGTGTTCTGTCTGGTTGCTAAGTATGTGTGAAGCGTTCCTGCTTGGGTCAGAGATTTTAGTTACCTTTCCAATGGCCAGGATTTCACTGTAATAACAGATGGAAAATTCCGTGCACTCTTCAAAGTGCAGAAAGAGTAACCAGCCCAGAACAGCAAGCCACATTCATGGGAGAAACTAGAGCAGTCCGTGAAGGCCAAACAGCTGAGACCTGCCCAGACCACAGGACTAACCTAGAGGGTGACAATGCTGCTTGCAGAGACCCAGACAGGACCAGCAGCCACAGCCACCAACGTGTCCAAGCAATGGGACCAGTCCCAAGATGTCCTTGGCTCACGCACCCACTGAGTGCTGGGCGGAAGTGAAGCTGGAAACTTCCTGGGGGCTGGAAGAGCCCAAGAATTTGACTTGGCCAAAGTCAGGGTGCTGAGGTTAATCTTGTTTTGTCTTTGCCTCTAGCCAGTAACTGCAGTTCGAGGGTGGAATTTACTGGATTTTTAAGTCAAAACAGAAAGAGCTAGATTATCCCTGCCATACTAGCAATGGGAGAGAGAGACAGAGTAACAGGAGGGGAAGAAAAAGGGCAGAAATAAGCTTTCTATATGGTACTTCATAAATGTCCATCCTTGTGCCAGGGACTCATAGTGAGACTCATCCTTTAGACTCTATCAAAGTCACAGTCTCGTGATGGGCACTCCCATCTCTGTCCCCACAACCTTTCCTGAAGCCCCTTCTTGCACTTGGTGTTTTAGTGAGCACTGGGTAACACCAGAAACTTAGCAAAGCGGGGATGGCGACCCCGGAGGGCTACAGCCCACAGTCACCCACCGCTCGGTAAGAAACCCTAGTAACCTCATTTCCTTGCCGCCCCAGACTTGCCCCAGCGGCTCTTAGGGCTGGGGGCGCCTTCTCAGCGCAGAGGCAGGCATTCTTCCACATTGCTCCGGAAACCCACGCAAGGATTCTATCCAGAGTATCTCAAAGCTAAGATCCAGCTAGGACTGGACGAATCTTACCATCCTGTGACTGGTCATGGAAGACAGGACTCTTCGATCTGGAAGGACCTCAGCCCTTGAGTGAATTTTGAATCCTATTTTTGAGCAGTAGCAGAAAGCTTTGTTCCAATGAAATCAAGAAACCCCATTTAAAAGCAGAGAAAGTGTGACCATGCTCACAGACGATAAATGAGTTTCCCAGCGGAGAAGGAGAGTTGGCGGGAGAATCAGGCGCAAGTTCATCTCTGTCTCTCCCAGCCCTTCCCCTCGGCTCCTTACCCAGCCCTAATAAATCTCCTTGAATTCCTGTCTCCTCTCTTCAATGAGATCATAAGCTGAAGGCAAATGTTAAATCTCACCTACTGCTTTTTATCTGCCGCATCACGCATCATGCTGATGGGACTCACACACAGGCCAGGCTCGCCAGGCTCGGAGAAAATCTGCAGACAAACACAGGGCATTCCTCGCTAATGCAGAGGCACAAGGTGCCTCTGAAGCAGGTAACGGAGGTGTGGGTGGAAGTGGGCGCCTGACGCCTCCCTCTTTGGGAGTGGGTGTGATCCCCATCTATGGGAGCAGCAGATGGGAAAAGGGTTCCACGTGGGGACGGGCAGGGGTCGGGGCTCCCGAAGCTGTGTCCAGTAGAGTTTTCCGGAGCAGCATGGGCATGGAGTTGACCCCACCTCGGAGTGGATAGAAGGGCTTCAAGCTAAAGAGCATCATTCACTGGGGTGAGAACCTGGGACCCGCACAAAACTAGAGAATGGGCCAGGGTCTGCGGGTAAGGGATCGAAACAGGCCTGAGGCTGACTCTGAGAAGGAGGGATTCGCCGTGGAGAGCAGGCGTGCTTGCATATTGTTGGCTACCGAAAACTCGCCCTGGAAAAGATGGATCGACTGCTTCTCCCCCTCTCCTCCTCTCCCCACACTACCGTGCAGGCATCTGCGGTACCCAGGCAGAGTGCTGAGTGCCAGTACAGACGTCCTTCCCTTCTCATGTCCTTCCCTATGAGTGGCAGATGGAGACTCTGCGCCTTCCAGGCCAGGGAAAGAAGCACGGAGTCCGCAGAAAAAGCTCAGGGGGTTTCAGTTCAGTTAACTCAGTGGCTGGGACCAAGTAGATGCTCAGTGTGCATCAGTGAAAGGAAAGAACGGGAGAGAAGGAAAGGGGAGGGAAGGAAGGGGGTGCAGGGCTGGGGAAGGAGGGAGGGAGGCAGGGAGGGGGAGGAGAGGGGCACCCAGAGGAGGAGAAATGAGAATAGTGTAAGGTACCATGTGATTGCCAAAAAATAATTGATAAAAATGTAATAAATGCAAAAAGAATCAATAGATTTAGAACACTTCACATTTTGCAAAGTGCTCCTGAATGAAACATCTCATTTACACCCAGGGCACCAGTTCAGAAATTGTCATCCCTTAGGGCGATAAGACCCTAAAAATCCGAGAAACAGCAGGGGCACGCAGCAGCACGAGTGGGTGCTGGGGCTGCTATCTTCTCCTTCCAACTGCCAAGGCTGCGTGTCTTCCGGAATCCCAGGCTGCCATGGAGAACTGCCAAGTCTCAGCTCTCTGCCTGAAACCTGCCCCACAACAAGGGCTCCAACAGTGGCTTTGCAGCTGACCCTGAAGGTGTCATTTCAACTCCCAAGCCAGGGGAGGAGGAAGCTGACTCCCAAAATACCTAGAGCTGTCCCGGCACCTCAGGAGACAAAAGATGAAAAGAACAAGTTTTTAAAATAATATTCACACAGTAGCAAACCATGGTCTCAGTCAAACGTCTGTTAGATGACTGCTAATTGATGACCATCACCGGCGCAGGGTCTGAGGGAGGGTGAGGTACTCACCTGCACCTGGAGACTCTCCAGCAGTGGGGAGTCTGTCCCCCACCAATGCCTCTTCACATCCCCGTGAGAAACAATTCAGGCGCTAAGGAGAGCTCTGGGGCGTGGTGCTGCGTGTACACGGTGGCCGTTGACAGTCGGTTCATTGTCCAGTTCACTGTGGCGTCTGGGCCTGGGAGGTAAAGCAATGGCTGTGCCCATGAGCCCTCCCCTGCAGCCCAGCCTTCGCCTGTCACCTGTCACCTGGCCTCGGCCACCTCCCTGGCCTCCCCGTCTCCAGCCTTCCAGGGCACTGCTGGGCTTGTCCTTTAAGACACAAATGGAACCAAGTCATTGTCAGCTCCCTGTCCCCTGCTTCCCGTGATGGCGCAGTAACTGCAGATGAGACTCCAGGCCCCGCGCCCTGCCGAGGCCCGGGGAGCGCTCACGTGGGACTCCGGTGCTAACGCATGGTAAATAACAAAGCGGCAGTCGAGGTATTAACATCAGCCCCTCACAGTTTGGAAACTGCGTGCCTGATACCTAACATGCACAGATCACAAGAAAAGTTATTATTAAGTGAATGGTGCACTTTAGAATCAAGGAAACGAGGTGTGAAGGGGACCTGCCCCTGATCTACAGGGGAATAGAATGGATATTTTGAAAACCCAAATGGCTTTATTATCACTGTTTTTTAAAGGCAGGGGGTGAACAGCAGGCCTGAACGCTGTCCAGTTCTAATGCTCCCCAGCCTTAGCGCTGGGTAAGTTATTCTGCTGTTGAATCTATCGTCCTGTTTGTAAGTTGAATGCTACAATACCCACTTCTCGGTGTTATTCAAAGAATGAAATTATATGAGGCGGATAAAGCACTCAGCACTGGGGAAGAGAATATCTAATAAATGGAATTTCCTGCAATAAGACTAATATTATCATTAATGATATTAAGTATTATCCACCATGAAGGCATTGCTTAAATGTCATTCTGCTCTGTTCCTCAATTGATATCCATGACAGTAGCAGAAATAAAATGCAGTTGAAATCGATTAAGATGTGTTACCTTCCCGAACCAGCTTCCCAAAATAAACTCCATCATCATGGAATGTGAGCACGTGCCGAACAATATAATAAGAAAAGACAATGGCTATTTATGAAAGACGCACAAATACTTTCTTTTTAAAAATGCAGTGGAATGGAACTTTCACGTAACTCTGATTGCTTACAACACAAAAAATGTGTTTATAAATTTCTAACTTAAAAAAGCTCAAACCTACCCTAGCATTCCCACTATGAGTAATTATAAAATTTTCAAATTTGCTGTCACAAAAAAAGGCGACCCATCCACAGTGGATGTGGTGGGGCTGGCTCTGTGCTTCGCAATGCTCAGAATCAGAGAGGATTGGTAACCGCACTACATGTTAAACTGAGTGAAAATCAGCACAGCTTTTCCTTCATAAGCCCTGTATTTCCGATCTTGTTGGAAGAGAGGATGAAACTCTTCCCAACCTGGCCCTATCCCACGTCAATCCATTCAACAAGCACAACAGACTTGGGCTGTTTAATTTATCAGCGAGTGGAATCGGTGCTATTCAAACAGCAGCCAGACATCAGGACAGTGCCGGTCATCCTCGACCAATCAGAGCCAAAAGATTTAGTCATTTTAAATGCATGAGCCTCTCCTCCACCTCGTAGTATCAGGGCCAAGTGAGGACAGCTGCGGAGCAGGTGAGAGTCAAGGCGTCCATGTCCACTTGATTGACCCTCGAGTAACGGTGGCCATGCCCAGCACTACTCATCCAGGACCCACGGGCCGAGGAAGAACAAGGAGCCTGCCCAGGGAGGGGGACCTAATGGGTGACGATGCAATTACAGATCTTCACAAACCTTTAAAAACAACAGGCTGTGACAAGGATACAATGGCCACCTCATATTCTCATCTGCACATCGTCATACGGGACATCAGTGCTGGGCACGGCCGCTGTCACATTACATGAGGGTCAATCAAATGGACACGCAGGATGTGAGGCTGGCCGGGTTCTGTGGGTGTTGGGGCTGGGACTGTGAGGGGTTGTGGGGTCACCCGCATGGTTTTGGGCTCGCTCACCACTCTGGCTGCTGGAGAAATCGGAAGGCCTGGCCGGGAGATTGCAATGCGGTCTCATCCTCTAATTCAGCTCCACACCGATGTCCTGAGAGAACGTGTGCACAGGTTTGCTTGTTTGCTTTTAATACCGGGGATCGAACTCACAACCTCGCATTTGCCAGACAGGTGCTGAGCTCTATCCCAGGCCCGGGTACTCTTTATATTTGTTCCAATATTCTTTCCTAAATTGTCAGCCTCTTTTATTGCAAGAGAATCTAAACACACATCTTGGCAACCACCCTAACGAGAACAGCGCCCTCAGATCTTGGGTAGAAGGTGGCCTCTGTGGCCCAAGGAGTCATGCCCTCTCGGGGCTCTCACTTCAGGGAGATTCAGTCACCCAGCACCACGCCTCAGCGTCAGCAAGCAGGTGTGTCACCTTCTTCCGGTTTAACAGTAGACGTCACCCTTTGACAGATGAGCACACTGAGGCCTAGAAAAGTAACCCTTCCTTGATTGCCCACCCAGGGGCCCGGCCAGCGGGCAGCAGACAGGGCTGGCCTCTCCTCCCTTCCCACAAAGAAGGAAACAGCCTGCGGGCAAGAGTTTCACTTCCAGTTTTATTTAGCCACTAATTACCTCGGGGAAACTTGGATTTGGTTCCATGCTCGAAGATGCCATAGCGCACTGGCTGGCCTGATGCTTAGCTTGGATAAGGAACTGGAAGCCATCCTGAGCTGAATCCGCTGCACCTACGCTAACTCTGCTGCCGATTCACTTTACTTACCAGATGGTGCCTCTGTCTCGTTCACCTTGGGACTCCTGGCTTCCAGCCCACGGGTCAGCCTCACCCACGATGTGATGTCAGCGGCACGGCCCCGATGTGCACCTGGACCAGCGTTAACCGACTGCCACAGAAAAGGGACCCTGCTCCCAGGGCCACCTCAGGGAGTTTCATTTCTGCTTTTCCTGTTGTTTGGGGTTGGGACAGTAGCAGAAAGATAGTCCCACCCATGGGAAATCAGCAGCCCCGTTTGTTTCTGTTTCTCCTCGGCTGCTAAAAGCAGGCTGAAATACTCAATGTAAGTGACAGGCTGCCACAGATGACAACGCCGCCAATGCTGGGGCTGCAGGTTAGAGAGCAGGGGACGACGGCCAGGAAGAGTCGCACGGGTGGGCGAGGGCCAGGCCGACCTGCTTCCCCATCCCAGCCGGAACCGGAGCCTGAGGAACTGAGTTACGAGGAGAAAGCTCCTGAGTCTACTGTGCAGGGGGACCCCCAGAACCCGCCTCAAGTAAGGCAGAGGGTGACAACGGAATCAAAGCACACACAGGCCGCCTTTAGCAGGCGCCCACAAAGAGAAAACCCCCGGGAATGTCACTTTCAGGGCTGTAGTTATATCCCTCGTCAACTGCCATTTGGACATATGGAATGAAAAATTCCAGAAATAGACAAGTCATAGTTTTAAATAGCGGCCAGGGGTTTAGCTCAGCAGCACAAATGCCTACCTAGCAAGTACAAGGTCATAAGTTCGATCCCCAGTACCAAAAAAAAAAAAAAAAGTTTTAAATAATGTACCATTCAGGGGAGGAGGAGAAGGTGGAGGAGGAGGAGGAAATGGTACTCGGTCCTGCCTGCCTATCAAAGGGACACGATCGTCCTCCGACCTGCATCTACACTAGACGCGCTACCTGCCAGGAGTCACCTCGTCATGCCTGTCTGTGTCGCCTGAGTCATGGTGTGACAGCACATTCCAGGGCCTCCTTCACATACTTCGTCTCATCACCTGACCCAACCTCATTCCCGAGGGCTGAGTCCCATAGGACAAGACATTCTGAAGCCGGGGGTGGCGGTGCACACCTGCGATCCCACCATTTGGGAGGCTGAGGCAGGAGGATTGTCCTGAATTTGAGGCCAGCCTGGGCTACCCAGTGAATTCAAGGCCAGCCTGGACTGCAGAGCAAGACCCTTTCTCAAAAACAAACAAGCAACAAAAAAAAAAGGTCAATGATAGCACTTTTCCACTAAGTCACTGTGTAGATGTCAGACAGGTGTTCATGACCATAACGAGACAATTTAGTGACAGCAGGAAGTCCAAGACATGAGAAAAACCCGTCATTGCAAGGAGAAGATAAAAACAAAATAATAACCCCTGCTGCTGCGGGCCAGTCTGCAATGCCAAGGACGTAGCTTCGGAGACCCATCTTGGTTTTCTCCATGGAGCTGATGAGGCGAGAGACCAACAGAACAGCACCAGTTAAAATGACCGCCAGCCGCCAGCCGAAGGGCAGATCCTCGCTGGCCGCGCTCTAAGCCACTCCAGAAACACCACTTCTACAACCCAGGCGCCTGTCTGCCCAACCCGAAGCTCGAAGCTCGAGGCAGGGGGAAAAAGGCCAGGCGCGTCCCCAGGCCTCTCCTCCCAGCCCCGCACCGCGCCAGGGTCCGTGCGCCCCCCACCCCGCCGCATCTCCACTCACCCTCGCGCGGCCCCGTGGTGCAGGCACAGTTCCCAGCGCAGTAAATGCGAGAATTAAAGCTCCCTGAAGTGCAGAAAATGACCTAGGATCCCACTTAGAAAGGACCGAGGCTGAGACCAAAGCCCGGCTCGCTCCATACCCCAGTCCTCTCACCCCAAGTCTCTCCCAAGCTGAAACCAACCAGCCGTGACCAAAGGACTCCACACTGCTCGAGGCCTTGGTAATTTCATCCTCAGTTCTTCCTTGAGTATGGGAAGGCTTGCATGTAATTAATTTAAGGATGAGTCCGCCATAAATCATCCTTCAAGCCACTTTATATTTGAATAATTAAGTTTACAACCAAAAGAATAATGAAACTAATGGTTACCCAAATTACTAGATTTTGAAAATCACTGATTTTCTCATGTGCTTGCTAAAATTAATTGATGTCATGTACATACAGATTGTCTTTACTTCAGCTTTGAGAAAATTTGTCTTCCAAGTTTCTCCACCGAAGTTTCAAAATCCATTTGCAAAAACTCAGTTCTATTTCAGTTATGCTTATTTGCACGGAAACCAAAGCAATAAACTCTTCTAATTATTACTATTATGATCGCTCCCTTTATTCAAATGCAATGCCCTTGTAATTTAAAGAATAAAATTTTAAACCAGCCAAGTAACTTTAGAAATACATATGGAAATGATCAGCATAATACAATTTCTTTGGGTAAATAAAATAAATAACAGCAAATTCTCCTGTTACAAAACATACATGCAAAAAAACATTTTACGAAATACCTCTTTAACGATTTCCATGGCATTATATTCCGAGCTTTTACAACCATGTGATACTAAGTGTTTATATATTGCATAATGAGAAAGTATTTCTTAGAATACTTAATGAACAGGATAAGCCTAAAGGCATTTCCAAACTATACAGAAACATAAGGACCCAATGATTTGAAAAAGGATTAAATTTTTCTAATTCACTATTTTTCAAAGGGCAGGTCACCACCCACAAAGGTTACAGTCATCTGTTTTCTGTCATAACATACAAAGTTAATCAAAAATACATAGAAAGAGCAAATATTAGTCTATGAAGCTTTTGTTTTGATATATGTGTAACAACATAAATACAAGCATGTCTCAGGGAGGGGTGTTCATACTCACACCCCAAGTCATGCTCAAAACATAAAATATATTTCTTACCGTAGGTCAAATTCAAAACATGGAAGAACTACATATCCAACTAATCCTTCAACCAGATTGTGTTGAAAGATTAATAGTCCAGGGACTTCTGAAGATAATAAATAATCAACTTTAGCATCAAAGATCTGGACTCAAATCCAGATGAATAATTCAGTCTCCTCCTGTCAGTGTTTCTTACGTAAATGGGAGATGGTAAGACCCTGAGTTTGTCTCAAAGATGTAAGGAGATACAGTAATGCGTGGAAAATGCTCGACACAAGGCCCTGCTGGAACACATGTGAGTATATAACAAAACGTAAAACAAACCAGATAATTGTACGCAGTATGGAAGTCCCTGATGTGTCACTTTTGCTCTTGGGGTTAAAATTTAAAGTGGATTAAAGAGAAAACAGAGAGGTGGAAAAAGAGAAAGAGATTACAAGTAAGACTGAAGGACAAAGATGGGTCGGCCAAGTTGGGGAAACTGGTGCAGAAGACAGAAGAAAAAGAGAAGTGGAAGATATTAAAAGGTGGAACAGAACAGAATCACACCCACAAAGAGGTCAGGAACCACTCTCACACTCATAGAAAGAAAGAAAGAAAGAAAGAAAGAAAGAAAGAAAGAAAGAAAGAAAGAAAGAAAGAAAGAAAGAAAGAGTAGGATAAATAAAAAGCAGACTGAATAAAACAAAGCAAAAACAAACAAACAAGAAAAGAAAAAACAAACATTCCACTTCCAGGATTCTCTCAGGGCTCACTAGTAGCCTGTGGAGACAGCGTCCCGAATTGTGCCATTGTATCCCAGCAAGCCAGCTGTTGCTTTGTGGCAGGCAGTAGATAACCTCAGCAGGCCTGCCCAAGACCAGACTCACTGAGCTCGCCACAGTCTAAGCAGTTTCACGGGTCTGCACCCAGCTAGGGCTGCTGGAGGAAGCTGGCAGCAGTCCTGGTTCCCGGCCTATCCAGCCCAACTCCAAATGGCTCCTGGCCAATTGCTCTCTCTCATCGGAGGATGAGTCCTCTGCACACACTGCCAGCCAGCGCAGTCCTCCATGTCCACTGCTCCTCTCCACTGCCGCATCTCTCTCGCAGGGGCCTCTGGGGTCACCAGCTGCCACCGTCACCGTGACTGTGCATCCCCAGGTTCCAACAGCTCCTCTCGCTCAGTGGGTCCAGATCTGGGCCAAAGCACCACCTGCTACCACCTTCTTTTTCACTGAAGTTTTTCTTTTCACTCTCTCTGTGGCCTTCAGTTCACACTTCAGATTCTTCCTGGGTCCAGGGGACACACTTCCTTCCTTCTTGTCTTCCTCACACCGCTGTATTCCAGCATCTGGACGGTGACTGTCAGGGAGGCTGTTGTCTCTGCTGCTTACTGCTCCGCCATCTTCCCGGAAGTCTAGAACACATGTGGAATGTCAGCTACCATTATTTTCCAGAATGACAGAAGAGTTTCCCTGACTCTGATTAAAGCTAACCTGCTTCAGCGCATACTCAGTGCCCTCAGGGACATCGGCAACTGCCTCACAACTTCTCACCTTTAGTCCATCTTCAGTTCCTCCTCCTGTCAACCACAGACTGGAGACAGGATGCAGTGGTGCGACAGTCAGGTTTCCCTTACTGTAACAAATGCCTGAGATCATCAATGCACAGAGAGAAAAGGTTTAGGTTGCCTGACAGTTTGGAAAATTTCAGTTCGAGTTCCCTTAGCCCTGTCGTAGGCACATTGCGGCAGCACAGGCCAGAGCAAAACCACTCCCAGCATGGAGGAGAAACAAAAAAGAGGGTGCTGCCTTCCCCTTCAGGGCCATGCCCCCAATAACCTAAAGACCTCCCACTGACCACAGGGATTAGGGTTTCGACACTTCCCAATACCACAACCTGGGTCCCGAGCCTCTGCCCCATGGATTTTGGGGGACATTTTGGGTCCCAACTGTAATAGCAACCAGCTCCAGGCATAGAAAAGGACAACCTGTCCTTCTGCCCACACGCACCCTGACCCCTGCACGGCTTCCAACCCTGGGGGGTCAGGAGAGATGGAGGAGTAGTGAAGGCCACATTCCCTTCACCCCAATCCTAAGCTGCCTTCAAATAAGAACGCCAGAACTACCGGGGAGACCCGTAACACCAATAACCCTGCATGACCTCTGGATCACGTTCTATTACATTTGCTTCCTTTAAAATGGTTTACAGAGGACAGTCTTTAAAACCACGTGAAAACGATAAAAAGTTGACACCGAGTCCAAACACTGATGAGTCCTTGCATCTGAAATCTAGGATGACCAGGAGATACACAATGCACTAAATGGGAAATCATGTGAGTTTTGCATCTTATTAAATTATTTTTCTATTAGTCCATATTTACAGTACACAGTGATCACGTTCATCAGGAGCATGAACACAACACGTCTTAACACATTCTGGGTCTCCCAGCCTCCCCCGTACCCCCCCAACCCCAGTCTTTTGGTCCCCTTTCCTTTTGCCAACTATCTATCACATAGTGCCTTCTCAAAGAGACTTACAAGGCAAGATCAGGTTGTGACCTTTCTAATGTGACAGTAAAAAGTGGACAAGTATTGCTGTTTCTTCCTAACTATGCACATGACAGCCAGGGCCTTACATGCTTTACCTAATTAATGCTCAAGATATGCATAAGGTACGTTTTCTAGTTATCTTCCATTTTTGAATGGAAAAACTGAAGACTCAAGAAGCTAAGAAACTCAGGTTAGATGAAGAAGTTGGGGTTCACATCATCTGGCTGTGTGACCCTGGGGTCAGTGATCTTCAGATTCCGGTGTCCCCCATGGGCCAGAGTGGACATTGACACAAAGATACCGAAGTTTCCTTTGCCCCTTCTGCAGACCGGATCTGGGGGAGACCCCTTGGGACCTGTTGGCTAACGCAGCAGTCCAGACATAAAGACAAGAAAGAAGGATTTGGGCCGGGGATTTAGCTCAGCGGCATAAGCGCCTGCCTGGCAAGTGTAAGGCTGTGAGTTTGATTCCTGGTACCAAAAAAAGAAAGAAGGCTCCAGGCCTCAGCACTGTGGGTGGAGCAGACAGCTCAGGACCCCACCTGAATGTGGCAGGTCAGACTGGAATAAACTGGGGGGCTGTCCACATAGGCCCTCAGGATTGCAGCCGGAGCGGGTCAGGAGGCGGCGTGATGAGGCCCCTTTGGGCCTGGCAGCTGAAGCTCGCCCAGAACAGCGTGGGAAGCAAAACAAAGCAAATTTGCACACAAAGAGCTACGCAGGCTCTGGAGCCAGACTGCCCGCAGCCGAGAACCTCACTGTGACACTGAGCAGCTCTGTGACGGAGGGCGAGTCAGTGGACGTATGTAAAGCATTCTCAGAGAGGTCTGGAAGCCTGGCCTGCAAGGCGACTACACCAAGTGAGGACAGACAGTTCCACAACCGCAGCCCCCGACCTGGCTTTCCTACAGCCCACAAGGTGCCTGGAGACCTCTTAGTGACAAAAGGAATTAGAGGACCCATCCCAAAGGGGTGCTTTCTACTGGTTCCCATGTCAGCCCTGTTCGCAGTTAGACCCATGTTGAACAAGGGTGCTGTAGTTTAGATCTCAAATGTCCCCAAAGGTCTCCTGTGTGTACTGTGAGGGCTTTGGAAAGTGACTTGATCATGGGGCGCTGCGCTCATCAGTGGATCTGGCCATGAATGAGTTCATGTTGCTTGTGCTGGAGGCAGCGTGGTCTGGTTGGAGAGGTCACTGGACCTGTGCCTCTGGAGGATCTTTTGCAGGCTTCGGTTCTCTTCCTTTTTGCTTCCTGGCTGCTGTGGGCTGAGCAGTTTTCCTCCACCAGGCCCTTCTGCCATGGTGTTTCTGCACTACACACACACACACACACACACATACATACACACACACACACACATACACACACACACATACATACACACACACACATACACACATACACACACACACACACACATACATACACACACACACTGAAACTGTGAGCAAAAAATAAATTGTGGGCATCAGATATTGTGTACCAGGGATGGAAAACCAATACAAATGGCCTCTAATTTCAATCTTTCTTTGTTGGGTATTTGTCCCACGTTGGATCTTAGAACCAACTCCTTTTGGGGGCATCAGTGACTCTGCCTTTTTGATGTAAGTCAGTAAGCTGTGTCTCAGCTGGTGGAAGAGGATACACGTCTGGATCCCCATCAGGCCTGGCTCAGAGGTATAAAGGGGACAGAAGGGAGAATCAGCACCCACGTTGTCTTAGTTACTTTCCTCTCATTGCTGTGACAAATACCTCACATAGAAGGTTCAAGGTGAAAAGCTTATTTAGTTCACAGTTTGCAGAGGTTTCAGTCTATGATCAGCTGGCTCCAAGGCAGAGTGGCATGGCAGAGGGACTGCTTTCAGTCCCTTATATTGTATGCAGGTCATCCATCCAGGGACAGGTATAGCACATCTTAATCCTAGCACTAGATGATGAATCAATCAAAACTCTAGAATCAGCTATCTCCAAAACACTGGCCTGCGTGACTGCATGAAGTCTAGGAGGGACATACAGACACAAACCATAACACACTCTGTCTCATTTGCACCTCCTCCCACTCTAAGTGACACAGACAGCAAGCAGCTCGGTGAGGTTCTGTACCAGGTCATCGACCCCAACGCTGGTCTCTCTGTCACCTCTAAGAGCCACCATTGCTCAGCTTAGTACCAGTGTCAAGATCAGGCCCAAAGCCCAAAGAGCTCACCCTAAAATGCTGTGTCCATGTTTCCAAGACTCACCATTCATGAAACAGCGAGCCACCTAAAGGAAGGGGTTCTAAGTCTCTTTCTGCTTTGATTACTGAACTGCAGCGAGATTGATGGTGCACACCTGTAATCCCAGCACTATGGGAGGCTGAGGCAGGGGGATGCCAAGTTTGAACCCAAGTTTGGGCAACTTAGCAATTCAGCATGACCCTCTACCATAAGAAAAAATAAAAATGGGCTGGGAGTGAAGCTCAAAGTGAAGGCTCTGGGTTCAAACCCTAGTACTACCAAAAAAAAAAAAAAAAAAGACTAAACAAATCACAGTGGGACATGGGAGTGAGTACATCCCTATAACCCTGCACTCAGGAAGCTGAGGCAGGATCGTCACCATGGGTCTGAAGCCAGCCTGAGTTACACAGTGAGTTCAAGGCCAGCCAGAATTAAACAATGAGACCCTGCCTTAAAACAAATAAACACACACGTATATACACACATGCAAATCACTACAGAGACACTGCAGAGAGCACTGGATTGCTGCAATTATGTTGCTCTGAATTCCTCCCGCTAAGCCCATTACTGCTCTCTGCTTGCCAAGTACTGCAGTAAACAACTGAAAGTTGCTTACAGATATCAGCAAAAATAGAACATAAAGCAGTATGCAAAGAAATACAACCACCAAGATTCAGCTATGCATCTGTTCAAATGCTGTAAATTAAATATTGATTGAATCTCATCTGATTTCAGCCCAGAGGGGTTTTCTGAGATCTCTCTGAGTCACAGCCTCTGTCCACAGATGCCTGGGGCCCGAGCCCCTCCAGGGACTCAAAGGCTCCCCTCCCCCTCAGCTCGGTGACGTCACAGCTCTGCATTTCCCCCACCCTGGGTCTTCACTGCTTGTGCTGCTTAGGATTTCTGTCTTCCTTGTTCCGTATTATTCCCGGGGAGTGCTGCGATCTAACTAACCACTTCTTCAAGGGAACCAGGTTTTTCCCACTGAATGCTTCCAGAATTCCAGCCAGCAGAAGATGCATTTGGTACAAACAGTCCTTTCTCCAACACAACTAGATCCAACAGTGCAAAGAGAGAAGACTGAGTCCGCGTGAAGGGCCTGGAAGATAAGGGCGGGCTGCGGGGGCTAAAAGACTGCAGGGAAGGGATCCCAGGGAGACATCAGCTCCCGAATGCCGGAGGCAGAAATGACCTCATCAGACTGTGGTTATCCTAAGAGAAACCGTCCTGGTGATGCCCGGACTTTCCACTGGGACTTCAGATTGGTAATCCCTGGAATAGGAGAAATCAAATCCAGTTCCATGCCAGTTACACTCATGCATACACACACACATACACACACACCTTCAAATTAAGGATGCAGGAACACCACAGGTAAAAAGAAGAGAGCTAGGCATGATGGTAATGCCTGTCATCCCAGCACTCTGGAGGCTGAGGCAGGAGGATCACTGTGAGTTTAAGGTCAACTTGGACTACACAGAGAGGCCTTGTCTCAAAAAAAAAAAAAGAATCAGTGAGTTGGTTTTCCTTTTCCTTTTTGTTTCTGTCACTCTTTCCCTTGCAAATTTCCAAGAAGAACCTTACAACACAGAAGTACTTTGGAAACTGTTCCTCTGCAAATCTGTGTTTTTCCTTTGTGTTTCTCTCTGACCAGTAAGAACTTCCCCAGGACCCTAGGGACTGTCCGTGTGATTTGCAGAAAGCTGGTCCCAACAAAACCATTGTGCACCACGCTGGTGGTCCAGTGAAATATGCACTTAGTTTAGCAAACACACACAGCCAGCTCCCCCACACCTGCGCTGTCAGCAGCCCCAGCCCACCAGCTAGGGGTCAGCATCACAGGCCACATCACTATCTATGTCCCCGGCACTGATGTCAGCACAGCTCTGGCTGTCTCCAGCATGTGGCCTCTGTGTCACCTGACAATATGGTGAGACTCGGTGCTGGGATCAGTGTCTATACAATTCTTCTTGGCATCCTAGTAAGCTTTGGAAACCGCCAGCCAGCTGGAACCCCAGGGTTCCAGAAAAGAAAGAGGAATGGTGTATCTCTCGAAGTGTACCCCCAACAGTGTCCTTCTGACTGCTCTTAGAAGAGCAGTACAAAGCCTGGTATGGAGGCACACACCTGTCATCCCAACAGTCTGAGAGGCTGAGGCAGAAGGATCTCAAGTTCTAGCCCAGCTTGTGCAACTTAGTGACATAATGAATCTCTGACTCTCAGATTTTTTTTAATTCAAGAAAGAGCTAGGGGTATAGGACAATGCAGAGGCCCTGGATTCAGTCCCCAGTACCACAAGAAAAATTTAAAATGCTCCAAATTAATACTCAGTAATTGGCCTGTCCATATTCTTACATGATTAAGAACTGCAGTTAGTTGTACCTTAACAGTAGACAATGCATCATCATCATTCAACACGAAAAAGTTTCTTTATCGCCACTTGTCAATTCATATCTTGAAGAACAAGCATCTCCAGGCAGAGCAGACCCACCTTCCACCAGCCTTCATCACTGTCCTTTGGCACTAAGGCAGGAGATCAGGGCACGGTCAGATGGCTGGGCAAGTGGATGTGGCCTGTCAATCATGGTGCTCTAGGACATGTGCGGAAAAAAACCTGCCCTGTATGTGGACCAATCAGAATGCATTATCTTCACTTCTTTTGGGGTAGAATCAAGCAGGCTTTTGATGGGCTGGCCTAGCTCTGACAGCTGACCTCCTTACAATTTCCATATTTTCCATATTCCTCATATACAACAATACAACCACATCTACCCTGAGCCACACTTGAAACATCTCCCCATTCATAGTTACAATCATAATAACCACCCTAATATCCCTAGGGGGCCTACCACCCCTAACCGGATTCATACCCAAATGACTAATTATCCAAGAAATAGCAAAAAACAATAGCATTATTTTACCTACCCTGATAGCTATTATAGCCCTCCTTAACCTTTATTTCTACATACGACTAGTTTATTCTACAGCCCTAACTTTATTCCCCTCAAAAAGTAATATAAAAATCAAATGACACTTTCAAACTACAAAGAAAACCCCACTTTTACCCACCATAACCACCCTTTCCAGTTTCCTCCTACCACTCACATCAATCGTCAACACCCTGCACTAGGAGATTAGGTTAACTAGGCCAAGAGCCTTCAAAGCTCTAAGGCAGCTGAGGAATGGAAGATAAGGCAGATCTCAGCCCTTATCACTCTGTTCTCTCTCCGTCTTCAGTGGCCAGCTCTCATTCAGCAGAGTAAACTTCTCATACTGTAATAAATGTAAAACCTCACTACCATTTGTGCATATCTTGCCCAGTTCTTTATTCAGGACAACAAGGATCTAGAAAGAATCTCTGGAAAGACCCCACAGTGCCCAGAACCCAGGTAAGAATAAAATCCCCGTTCCCGGTGGGGTCACCTTGAACTGGGGCTCCAGCCTGATGGCCTTGGCTCTTCCAGTGAATCTGGAGATGCAATAAGAACTACTGGGTCTCACGCAGCAGGCAAGGCGTCTGCATTCTGGCTGATCCTGGTGCTAGCTGCCCTGACATAGCCTTGCCCAACACGGGACCCTAAGTCCTGTCGCCTTTGCCTCCACAGACTGCTGCTCCTTAGGCCTCAGCCACCTGATGTGACGGCCGGCTGCTTTTATTTTCATTTTACAAACAATGGAGACCCATGATAGTCAAACTACAAGCGGTGAAATCACAGAGATGGGGCTTTTAATTCTGTTCCTCCTACTTTCTTAAATGACAGAATAAGTTATTTCATCACGTTGACATTCAGGTTCTTCATCTGCAAGATAAGAACAATCCACCAGGTCATGGAGAAGATGTGATGAGACAGCATGGACATATAAATTCCTGTCCAGAAAGAGAGATGAGACGTAGGTCAGGCAGCAGTGGAAGCAGAGGAAGGCCCTGGCTCTAGGCCAGCTGAGCTTAATCCTGGAAGGCCGTCTGGGTATCTGTGATGGCTTGGATCTTAAATATTCCCCAAAAGCTCATCTACTAAGGGCTTAGTTGCCAGCTGTGGGACTCAGCCCTTCTCATAGTAGGTAGCGGACGTTTAAGGGGCAGAGCCTAGCAGGCGGAAGTGAGGTCACTGGGGCTTGGCCTCGGGGATATCGAAACCCCGCCTCTCCCTTCCAGAGTAGGCACAGCTGGAAAGGCGTGATGGATGGTGAGGCGAGGACAGGGTGATGGGGCTGGCATTTTTGACCTCTGGTTCTCCAGGCTGACAATCTTCTGGCTAAGTCCTATTTCAGGGAAAGCTGGTATGTAGCTGTGAGGATTTTGTAGAATGACATGCTTTTGCATCCAGGCCTGCAGCTCAGAACATGATTTCAGAGTCAAAAAAATAAACAAATAAAACAAAAAGTACAGTTAGAGTCTAGCTGTCACCTTCCCACCATGCCACTCAAGGCTCATGGACCTCTTCAGTTGCCACCAAGAGAGAATCAGTGAATCCATAGAAATTAACACCCCCTGTCCAGAAAACATAAGCAGTGGGCTGGGGGTTTAGCTCAGTGGCATAAGTGCCCGCTTGGCAAACGTGAAGTCTTGAGTTCGATCCCCCATACCAAAAAAAAAGAAAGAAAAGAAAAGAAAAAGAAAAAGAAAAAGAAAAAGAAAAAGAAAAAGAAAAAGAAAAAGAAAAAGAAAAAGAAAAAAGAAAACACAAGCACTAATTTCTCAACACACAAAATACCCCTAACTCTGAGTACCTTTACCAGGTGTGATCAAAAATATGGTGAGTGCTGCTGCCCAGCACCTGCCAACAGAAAGGCAGCTCACTGTTCACCAGATCTGGCACCGTGTGACTCCCGGCTCTTCCCCAAAGTCACAATGACAGGCAAAGGGAGACGTTTTGAATCCATTCAGGACCTGGAGGCACCCAGGATGGCGCAGCTAAAGACCCGAGGGAGAAAGGACTCCAGGGCTGCCGCAGGAAGTGGTAAGGGTGATGGGATGAGTGTGCCTGAAGCAAAGGGGAGGATTTTGAGGGGACTCATGGCAGTGCATCTTTTACTGCAATGTCTTTTTAATTTTAAACACCCACCCTCACTCCTGATCACACGGAGTAGACACACAGAGATGGCGTGAGAGAAGAGCTAGAGGTAGAAGCGGCCTCTCAGTTCTGCTTTCCTGGGGAAGCCTGAGTAACACACACAAACCCCATCTTTCACCTCAAAGAGCAGCCCCGTGGGACAGGGGATTTGTCCCCAGTGCAAGGCTGGGTATCCTGCAAGGGGGTCACTGTGCATGATTAACACCCCACAAAAAGGCCCAGGTAGGCCTGAGGTCACAGGGCTGCACTGTCCCTGTCCTCCCCCTGCCACCCACCTGAGCAGTCAGCACGTGGGTGGGGAACCTTGGGGAATGACAAGCCAATTCCACCTGGGCCCATTCATCAAAGGTTAATTTGCAGTGGAATTGGTACTGAGCTGACAGTCATTTTCCGTTCTAATTAGCAGGGTTGTGGTAAGGAGAATGTCATCCGTCAACGTGAAGCGCTGGAAGAGGACCTTGGATTCTTACTCTGCTTCAAGTCTGCTGCCCGGATTGCTAGGACCTTCTCCCCAGCAGCTCTGGATCATACCTCCCTGGGCTCCCCTCAGCTCTCACCTTTCCTCATTTCCGTGCTAATGAGCCTTCTCTAATCCCAGCCCACTCCCTCCCTCCTGACCTCCACCCAGGCTTGAGGCCTCCCGCCTGGGCGCTGCAGCCCCAGCCTCTTAATTACTCTTTGCTTTATCCTCCGTGACCTGACCAGCAGCAGCACCGCCCTGTGCTTCCCCATCAGTCATTTTAACGGCCCCGCAGTTGCCCCGAGTGGCCTCTGTGCAGTTCATCACCCGAGTACTCAGGGCTTCCTGAAGAGAACATAAACGCAACCGCACTGGAGAGGGCAGGACGGATCCGCGGTGCGCTTTATAACCCTAGTCTATAATAAGTGTGCTAAAAATTACAGTGGACAGAGCTGGCGGGGAGAGAAGAGAGAATGTGACCGTGAGTTTGGTGTTGGAAGAAACAGTGACGTATCTCCTTGGGGGAAGAAAGGCGAGGGATGCGTGAAGGCTGGAGGAGCCAGGGCAAGGGTCCCCCAAAGCTTAGCCCTCGGTACCCAGGAGCCGGCAAGGGCAGTGCTACAGTGGAGTGACAGTGTCTTGGTATGTGGTGGGGGCTGGGCTGGCTTGGGGGGAAAACTAAGGTCTTAGAGCTCAGCCAATGCCAGTGGGTTAGGTAGCCACTAACCCTAGGTAGCCACTAGGTAGCAGTGGGTGGGTAGGAAGCCACTTGTCCCTCACAGTCTGCATGCAACTCCGTCCCACAGTCACACACAAGGTGTCCAAAGGGCAGAGATCTGGCGGAAAGGTGAATGCTGAGGCAGCTGCCGGCCCCTGCAGAAGGAGATGCACAGACTTCGTCACAATGCAAACCAAAACATGGCAGATGGGGACAGTTACGTGGCTGCCCACGCTGAATCCCGCCTCCTGGTGTGCGAGGTCTTATACACAAGGCGCGATCAAAACTATGAGCAGTGTTTAAATTTTTTTAAATACATCAAGGTAAAAAGACATATCACTGTTAATTCCTCTCAAAATAATCCTTTTTTCTTTGAGCCCAGTCTTCCCATTTTCCTTGCCCCTTCCTGCAGCAGCTCTGGAGTCCTCTTTCCTGAGGGTCTTTAGTGGCGCTGTCCTGGCTGCCTCAATGTCCTGACTGGATTCAAAACGTCTCCCTTTCATGGTCATGGTGGCTTTGGGGAGGAGCCAGGAGTCGAGCAGGGCCACAGACAGTGACTAAGGTGGACAAGGACACAGCGTCGTGTTCTGACAAACCTGCCTTTGTGCTGGATGGCACTTAGCAGCAACACTCACTGTATTTGTTAATCAGTGAAGCCAAGGGGAAGATCCTGAGGGGGATTCTTGGCCTTGTTTCCTATTTTTTTGTTGTTGTTGTTGTTGCTTGCCAGGCAGGTGCTGTGCCCCTGAGCTATATCCCCAGCCTGTTTATTTTACTGCTAATAAAGTTTTTAAAATTTAAACCTGCATCATATTGTTTGATCACTTGCTTAAGCCCCTCCATACTGGCTCAAGGTGGTCACGTGACTCACTCTGGCCAGTAGGGTGTCAGCGAACACATCCCAAGCAGAGACCAGGTAACTCTTAGGGTTGGCAGCACTGGAACACTGCTGTCATGATGCCCAGTGTGTGAAGCCCGGTCCTAAAGAGACCAAGAGAGCACAGTTCTGCCCTCTGGGCTCACAGCCCTCACCAGTGACCAGAAACGAGGTCACCTGGACGACTTCCACACCAGTAGAGAGGCCAAGGGGCATGTGTGGCCCCAGACCTGCTGAGGGACAGGAGCAAGCAGCCAGTTGTGACTCAAAGCCACTGAGCTGAAAGGATTTGGTAGGAAGCAGTGCATACCTCGGGCCTTGCACTCATCATGGAGAAAACCTGCAACAATTCAGAGAAAACAAAACACTACAAAAATCCACCATTTGGCGGGATTTAGAAGTCACGCAAACTAGTCATGAGGAATGATCCTGCTGTCTGTTGGTCATCCCACCACGTGGTCAGGCCACAGCGTGCACACAGCAGGGAAGTGACTGTGATGTCACTGTGAGGAACCACGTAGGCCTTGCAGACCATGTCCGGTCACCTGGCCCTGGTTTTGGGGACCATAGGAGATTGAATTGAGCTTCAAATCAAAAGGTAGCACAGCCAGACCTGCATTCTAGAAAGGTCCTCCTGGCTATCAAGGAGAGAATGGAGAGGACGGAAACAGATGAGGGCCAGAGAGACCAAGCTGGGTCTCATGGAGGCCACGTGACCACACTAAGCCAAGACTGAGCAGGTGAGTTGATGGAGGAAGCCAGTGACATGAGAGTTGTTTATGAAAAATGGATTCATATTTATTTTTTAAAACAGCAGCGAGTGTGAGATGTGTGATTATTCTGACACCCCAACAGCATATGTTGCAAGAGAAAGTGTCGCTGTGGTCTTATGACGGGCTCTTATTAACACTCAGGCAGCCACTCCCAGGCAGCCTGAGAAAGAGCCCACCGCCAGAGGCTCACTCTGATCTAGTGATCCCAGCCACGGTGAAGACCACAGCACAGAGCAGAGGCTGCTGAACAGCAACAGAGTGGGCCCTACTACAGCCCTGCACCCTGCCCAGAACGAGTCCAGGACTTGGGGTACCCAGTCCCATTCCAGTTATCAGAGCTGGGACCCTGCATGTATCTGAGTCACTTTCCTTGTTGCTGAAACACAATACTCAACATTTAGAAGAGGAGAGATTTATTTCACTCAGCTTATGGTGTGCGAAGGGTACAGTTCATGGTCAGCTGCTCCAAGGCAGGGTGGCATGGCACAGGGGCCTGGCGGAGGAGAGCTGCTCACAGCATGGGGGACGGAATGCAGAGAGTCAAGGGAGGAGCCCAGAGGCAGATGGACCCTGCCCCAAAGCTCATTTCCCTGGAGGAAGAGTCCTGCCACACTGCCCAAACCTCACCCTGTGACTGCTCCTCCCAGCTCTCCCTGGGGGGCCATGCCCCTCCCACAGTGGCTGTGCATTGGAACAAAGGGAATCTACAGACTCTTGGGCCTGCTGGGCACTGCCTTCGAGTGGGCACTGATCCCAAGAGACCCCAAGTGTTGCTGGGGTTCTCTATTCAGAGTGGGAGCTCACAGAGATTGGGTATCAATGAAGTTTTGTTCGGTTCCATCTCACCGTGGATGTTGGGTGGATGAATGGGTAATGGATGAACAGATGTTGGGTGGATGAGTGGGTGATGGATGGATGGATGGATGGATGGATAAGTGGATGGATGGTGAGTGGGTGAAGCATGGTTGGATGATGGATAGACAGATGGGTGGATGGTGATGCATGATGGATGGACAATGGATGATGGATCTATAATAGATGGTTGGCTGGATGCTGAAAGGACACATGGATGGAGGATGGATAGATGATGGAGTGATGATGGATAGAAGATGGGTGGGGGGATGAAGGATGGGTGGATGATGGGTAGATGAGGAACAGCACTCCCTGAGGTTAGAGAGCTGCCAAGAGCCCCTCTGCCTGTAGGTGAGGGGCCTGCAGTGCACAAGGGAAGCCCAGAGAATGGAAGCAGCCAGCGTGGTGCAGGAGGCACCACACCCGGCCTCCAGGTTAATTCTCAGGACAAGGGTAGAGATGGGCTGAGAGGAGGAAACTGAAATTGCAGGCAGTGCCTTCAGAGGCTGTTTTCTCCCTGCGTGGCCCCGGGGCCTTAGTAATTCTCACATTCTCAGCTCCTCCTGGGCTCCTCCATCCACTTCGCTTTCGTCTCTGAAAACAGCTCCTCAGGATGGCTACAGAGGAGCCACCCTGCCCAGCCGCCGAGTTCAGCTCCTCCCAGATGCCTCGCTCCCTGCAGGCCTGAGGAGCCCGCAGGTGCCCTTGTCGTGACTTCTTTGTGCCTCTTCCTCGCAGCTGTTTGCCAGCCTTTTCATGGCCGCCAGGAGGATGCCCAGAGGTGACAGGCCCAAGAGACAGGAACCCCAAGCAGGGCCCACGCACTTAGCAGGCAGATGGCAGGTGGGCAGCCGGCGGGCCTGGGGGTACCGGGCAGCGCCAGGTGGAGTCGTGGGGACAGGGACAGGACACTCCGGAGCCGCTGGCTGCGGAGGGGAGCGGGGGCTGCTGCCGGCGTCTCTGGCCTCCTGCGCCTGCTCCCCAGAGCTTTCGGGAAGCCCGGCGCCGCCCGAGCACTGGGGGTGCCTGGGTTTCGGGCTGACTTCCGGGAACTCTCATTCCGGGCTGGCCAGGGGTCGCCCACTCCCAGCCCGGCCGAGGGTTGGGAAAGTGACCGCAGCGCAAGCACGGCCGCTGCCCCTGGGAAGCCCAGCCCGATGGCCTCACTTCTGTGCACACACTGGGGTTGGGGTGCCATGAGGACACCAGGGAGCAGGGAGAGTCCAGCTTCGCCACCCCTGCATTTTGGCTTCTCACAGTCACTCCCTGAAGAGCTGGCGCCTTCGTCTAGCTTCGCCCTTCGTGCTAACTCACTGAAGACAAGGTGTTTGGTTTTGTTTGGTTTTGGTTTTGGTTTTGAGCAGCACTGGAGATTAAACCCAGGGCCTTGTATACACTAGACGAATGCTCAGCTGCCGAGCGGCACCCCTCTCAAAGTTAGTTTCACTGTCTCCGCGGAGAAATTAAGTGCCTTGCTATGGAATGGCAGAGCTATCCCGGAATCCCAGCGCTCGGGAGGCTGAGGCAGGAGGATGCTGTGAGTTTGAGGCCAGGCTGAAGCACATATCAAGACCCTGCCTCAAAAAATAAACTAAAATACCATTCTCTGCAATCATGTGTGCTCACAAATGCATCGTCTCGCTCCACGATCCCTCTCTCTCCAAGGACACAGCCAGCTCCAGCGACCTGGGCCCCGAATGTCGCCACAACACCCTTCACCACTGCAGGTGGTAAAGTCCGAGGCAACCACAACGTCAGAGCAAACTGGCAGAGGGAAAGGTCTGCCGAGCCGGCGGTACGACGCAAAGTTATTTCTAATTTGTTCCATATGAATCGTGAAAACCATGACCCTCACGAGGGGTTTATCATGAAGCTAGATGAGATCAATACTGTGCATGCGTGCAGTAAAAAAGTAAATGGAAAATATGTATTTAGTCCAAAACCTTCCTTTTAAAACAGGTTTACATAAGGAACTGATTTCCTAAAAGGCCTGCAATCCCAGACGGGAGAACAACTCAGACAGATTAGACTGACCGAGTGGGTTGTGTCCCTGGACTAGGTCACGGGTTAAGGCACGAATTATCCAAGCAGCAAGATAAGTATGGTCGCACGGAGCTTGCATCCACTTCCTAGCTGTGCGTCCTCGGGCCAGTTGCTGGCCCTCTCTGAGCTTCCGTTTCCACCCACCATCATAGCCAGCCCCCGCAGCAGGCGGGAAGAGCAGATGAACTGGCAGAGCTTGTCGGGTCCCTTTCAGTACCTTGGAAAAGTTTACAGTCAACCCAACTCCTCCATGTCACTGGGTCCTATCATGAGCTCTTGAGATGCCAGATAGGAAGACAACAAAGGGAAGCGGATGACAGACAGGGAGGGGACATTCTTGCCGTCACAGCCACCCCTGCCACTTCTCCCGGGACTCACAATTCACAGGCCCTTCTCACAGATAAGGAACTGAGGCTCCCAGCAGTTGTGCTACAGACACAAAATCTGTAGGGAAGGCAGGATTTGAACCTGAGTCCTGAACCCGATCTCTTGTGGCTCACACAGGAGGCACAATGGGACTGGGCTGAGGAACAAATGGGCAGCCCCAAGATGGACATCTGTGGGCAGGGCTTGGGCAGAGACACCCCTGGGTTCCAGGAAAGGGGCTTGGTGGGATGTTTAAGCCCCTCCCTCAGCTGGAGAGGGAGGAGATTGTATGGGACACGCCCTCTTTTAGGGAAGGAGGGGATTGGGTGGGACATGCCCCCTTTGGCTGGAGAGGGTGGGGCTTATGTGGGACACGCCCCATCGACTGGAGCAGGAGGGGATTGGGTAGGAGATAGTCTCTGGGCTGGGGAGGGCGGGGCTTCCTCGGAGACACTTTTGTCCACGGAAAGGTCTCGGGCGGGAGGACGAGGTGTCCGGATCAGCATCCTAAAAGCGGCTTGAGCCTCCCCAAGGCAGAGCCGGAGCATCCAGGACTCTGACCCCCACGGCACTGTGGGAAGATCTGGGCTGGGGCCCCCGACTCTGTCCCAGAATGAAGATGGGGTGCCTAGCAGGTGACCCGTGGGGGACACATCAGGCTCTTCCTGGTGCTGGGCTCAAGTAAAAGCCAGAATGCTGGCCTCAGGGTGCATGGAAAAAGTTGAGGGCTGGAAGGCCTGATCAAGATGGCTTGGGAGGCTGAGGCAGGAGGACTGCAAGTTGAAGCCTAGACAACTTAGGCAAGGCCCTGCCTCAGAAAAATAAAAACTAAAAGGGCTAAGGCTGTGGATCACTGTGAAGGTTCAACCACAAAAAATAAAAAAAAATAAAGAGGACAAGAACTCAAGCCACAAGCCAAACAACACAGAAATAGCAAGCAGAGACATTCAGCTGTTGGGGCCAGAGACAAACATGCTCCGTCTCCCGGCAAGATCAAAGTGGAGTCATTTCAAATAATATTTTTACTTTAGCATGAACTTGGAAAATATGGAAGAGAACTCAAAACTCTGCGTGAATTTTTAAAAATAAAACATGAGACTTCAAAGAAATTTCACCTCTGGAGGCCACCACTGGGGCCGGCTCCCCAAAACCCAGCCATCGGGATCTGCAAGGGGAATTTTCCGAAAGGAAACCCGAGGCGACGGAGGTCACAGCCACAACGGAGGTCAGGGGACAGCTCAGTCAGAGCCTGGAGTTAAATCCCCCGAGGGATCACAGAGGACCCAGGGAATCAAAGGGCAGGCCAGGGGCTGGCTCCCAGGACGGCTGCCCACATGCCAACCCACACTGTGTCCTCCAGGGTCCGCTCCTCCCCGACCACGCCCCCCTCCCCTGTAGCTCCACCCCCACCTCTGGGCCTGGGCGGCAGCCTGTGTGACTTTGCTGGCTTTGGTCACCACAGCCCAAACACAAGACACACACAAGTGTCCGGCTGTGTCTGAGACCAAGAGCACGCTGGGGACACAGCCAAAGGTACCCATGAGGGATGGACTGTGTCCCTGGGCTCATACGCTGGCTCCAACCCATTGTCCCCGTCCTGCCTCAGGAGTGGGACAAGGAGGACTCCAGTGCAGTCCTTGGTCCCCAGGAGTGGCTGGGCCTTGATCCCATGGTCTTGCAGAGAAGGGGCGATTGAAGATGGCCACATGCAGCAGAGAAGCCACAGAGATGAAGAGACTGGAGCCACGCTGCAAGCTGGGAGCCCTGCAGGTGGCCAGAATTCACTAGAGGACCACAGAGGCCAGGACAGTTCCCCCCTGTGACTCCAAGGAGTCAGCCTGGTCACCCCAGCAGCTCCCCGGGCAAAGAGGAACCGAGAAGTGTGTGGTCTGCACAGAGGCTTAAAGGGTGAAGACCACAGATTTGGGATAGAAAAGGGCAAGGCAGCCCATGGTGTGCATGACTGTAATCTCAGCAGTCAGGAGGCTGAGGCAGGAGGCCGCAGAGGTCAAAGGCATGCTGGCCAACCTGGCAAGTTCAAGGCCAGCCAGGGCTGCAAAGATCAGGCAGAGCGGGGTGGGGAGCGAAGAGGGAAAAGGAAAAGGGGAGCAAAAAGACCAAATGGGGGAGACGAAAGTTGTTCTGGGCAGAGCGAGGAGGCCCAGCATTCGGGCTTCCCAATTAACTTTCTTGCCAAGTAGCTGACCTTGGAGAGAGAGCAGAGCCAGCAGTTTTCAACTTTGGAAGCTCCACGGTGAGAACTAGAGTTGGTGCCGACCCTGCGGGTTTAGCCCAAATCTCTCAGGTCAGGGTAAGAAGTAACCCCAGGGTGCCCCGGGGCCAGCTCTCCTGACGCTGCCACCCCTACACCCCACGCTGACTCCACTCAGGATGGGACTGGAGTCACCCTAGCTGTGATGAAAACTGCGTTTCTGTTCTGAATGAGGCTCGTTTTAAAAAACAAACAAATCCACCTCGATCACCCGTTAGATTTTGTTGGTATCTGTGACACACTGTTACATGATCTGCGTCATGTAAACTTTTTGGCGTTTTTTGTGTTGTTTTGTCTTTTGTTTTTTGAGACAGGCTCTCGATATCCAGTTGAGGCTGGTGTTGAACTCACTGTGTAGCCCAGGCTGGCTTTGAATTCACAACAGTCCTCCTGCCTCAGCCTCCCGAGTGCTGGGAGGACAGGCATGCACCTCCATGCCCGGCCACAGCACATAAATGTGACCCACATTGGAGACCCATGGGGTGGGCTGTGGCCCTCTGTAAGGATGGGCACAGCATCTCCCGTGAAGGGTTTACCATCAAGAGTTCTCAGCTGCGAAGTGACCTAAGGCCAGGGTCGTCCTGTCCTGGACCCCATGAAGGGGTCCATGAAGGGGTCTACACATCCCGAGAGCTCAGGGGCTTCACACATCCTCCTCTCCATCCAGACTCTGGCTGTGTGAGCGACTGATTCGTCCCGCTGGCGTTGGGGACAGACCCCTCCCCCCGCCCTGCACCCACGGAGGAGCTCAGAATTCCCCGCCGAACCTCACCCTGCTTTCCCTCTAGCAGGGCATGGGACTGGGACAGGCCCCCAATTCTCGGCCGGCCGCGGTTATGCAGGAAGTCAGCTCAGCTACTGCGCTGCTCCGAGGCGGGGCATCCCAAGACCCCAGACGCTGCTTCGTGGGAAACGCAAAACCTGGCTCGGGCCTGACTGGAAACCAGAGTCCCCTTAATGCTGCCCTTCCTCCTCTTTCCCGGAACACTGTACCCAGCACCCACAAGGTAAAGGAGGGGAGGTTTGTTTTGGCTCCTGTTTCTGTCCAGGGTCAGTCAGCTCCAAAGAGGAAAGTATGGCAGAGGGCCTGGCAGAAGAGAGGGGCTCGGGGCACAGGGAACAGGAAGCAGAGAGAGGAGGAGGGCCTAGGAGGAGGAGGGCCCTTTCCCTGCCCCACCTCCTAACAGACAGCAGTAAACTCAAGCGTGGACCAATCCACGGTGAGTACCACGCCCAGGCTCCAGTCAGCCTCCAAAGCCCCGCCCATGAGTGCGTGAGGCCTGGGGGGCATCCAGAGAGCAACCATAGCCAGTGTCTTTCCTGTTCCAATCCCGCCTCGCCCCACAGCATGCGTTCCCCAACACCGGCCCTCCACCAGCTACTCCGTGGCCTTTCCTGTGGTCAGCGCACACAACGCTATTACCAACCCCTTGCCATGGTGTGCATGGTAGAGCGTCCTCTACCGGTCATCTGAGACTTCCCTGCTGCCTCACTCAGCATAAGAGGAGGCAGTGAATTCGGGGTCCCAGCTCATCCCCACCAGCTGCTTCCAGTTCTCACTGATTTTTCTCCTGAAATCTCAGGCTCTGTCACCTACCAGAACCTTCTCTGTGTCCCCGAAAGCTGGACTCCTGGAAAGGTCACCACTTCACAAGCTCTGCCCCATGCATAGGGGAAGGATGATTATCCCGCGGAGTCATCGCATAGTGTGGCTGAGGAAAAAGAAAGCTTAGGTCCCCTTGCTTTCTGAAGAATGCTGATCTGAATGCTAAATTGAGATGTCACCAAATCATGCTGTTTACTCAGGTAGATGCCAGGAAAAAAAGCTTCACCCTTCCTGATTCGGGATAAATTTCCTTGGGGTAAAAGAAAATCTATTTTCTTTTCAGGGATTTGGACTATTTATAATGTTTTTATAAGAGATAAATTAATTCCTTAGATAGGAGAAGCATCCAGGTGGGGCTTAGGCTTTGAAATTTGAAAGTGACATTAGCATGAAGCCATTCTATCTTTTTCCCAGTACTGGAGATTGAACTCAGGGCTACATCCACACTTCCCTGACACATGTTTTTAATTTTAAACCAAGGTCCCCCTGAGTTGCCAAGTTGTGCAACCTGGGCTCAAGCTTGTGATCTTCCTGCCTCAGCCTCCCAGACTGCTACAATTACACGTGTGCACCACCACACCTGGCCAATGGTGTGATATCTGGAAAAGTAATATTCTGTGTCCTCAAGAATCCAAGATGTCTGAGATCTCCCAGCGGCTCGAGAAGCTGCAGACTTTAAACAAGGCCCACCCCTCTCAAGTCTTTCTATCTAAAGTAAATTGTTTAAAAATTAGCCAGACATGCTATCGGAACATGAATCTGCCACAAGCCAAGTCCCAACAGTTAACAATGACAAAGAGAGAGAGAGGAGAGACAGGGCAATGCTAATCTTGCGCTGCAATGAAAAAGCAGCCCAAGGGCTCAGCGATTGAAAAGCCAAGTCCAAACCAACAAACACTCCTTGTCCACTGACTGAGAAGCTGGGCTATTGGCTGGGGCCCTGCTGGGCATGAGTGATGCCACAGTGCTGTGAGAGGGGTCTGCGGGTGCTGTCCAGGTGGCTTGCGACACGAAACGGTTAAAAAGCACCCCCCTCTCACTGCCAGGGTTGCAGCCAGGACTTCCTGGTAATAGTGCAATAGAGAAAATGTCCCCAGGTCTGCAGGGCCCCTGGGACCCTGTCGGCCTCCTGCTCACGTGAGGAGGTTGGGAAGCTTCCACTTGCCCCCTCCGCATGGAGCAGCGGGACCCCACACTTGGAAGAGGCAGGGAGCCAGCACCACTGGCAGTGTAATAGGAAGTGCCCTCCACCCCGCCAGTACACTTAAGCTTCTCCGTTACCCAGGTGACAACTCCTGTCCCAGTTCCCATTACTTCTGTCTCTTAGAAACAGCAGGTCACCGCATGCAGTGATGGGAAATGGGGGTCCTGAGGAAGGGACTTCTGCCCAGCTATGGTGGCCAGTGTGGAGTTTCCAGATGATGGGCAGAGGCGGCCACCTGCCAGGGCCACACAGTTGACAGCGGTTCCTCAGCTCACCCAGTTGTGGAACCTGAGAACTCCCAGTCCCTGTTTCCAGCCCAGCCTTAAAGGAGTGAGAACCGGGGAGGCTGGCACTGTCATTTCCAGCCCAAGGACAAAAGAATACCAATGTCACAGCTCCAGGAGCAGGCAGGCGACATTCCCACCTGCTCAGCCTTTTCCATCCCCTTCAAACCCATCGTGAACAGGATGATCCCCTCCAGCCCGGGGACGCCTGCCTGCCTCAGTCTGGTTCAGGTTTTCATCTCACCCCTGGGGCTCTGTCAAGTTGAAACATAACATTAACCATCACCAACCCCAGCTGGTCACTCGAGCTGTGGGGACCATCTCCACCCTGCACAGGGAGACCTGACACCTGCATTTGCACCCCGAGGGGTGGAGCAGACACCATGGGAGCACAGAGGGCCACAAATCCACCTCTGATTGTGGTGGGCGCTCCCCGAACCTTCTCACCCCGCCACAAGACCCCTTGGACACGCTCTTGTGCTGTCACTTATAGCAACTGGCTGCTGGGTGTGGTGGGGGCCGCCTGACTGCCTCCTGCTGGGCACAGGAGCTCATCAATCAGGGGCCACTGGCCACTGCTCACATCGAGACCGCAGCTCCAGGAAGAACTGTGCCCACAGCACCGAGCTGTCACGGCCCTGGCTGCTGCTCAGAGACACCTGACGGGAGCCGAGGCCTCCAGCCACACAGCAAAACTCATCTCCTGCCCTCGAGAAAAGCCTTTGACTTCCCTGCCTCCGTTACATTGCAGTTACAAAACAAGCCCCTTGTGCAGAAGCCCAGGACTCCTCTTTAGCACTTTCCGCTTCTTCAGTCCCTGGATCGCATCCATCTAGCCAGCCTCGAGTCCCAGCCAGCCCTTGAATCGGTGGCTTGCAAGGGTGTCTTGCCATGTAGTCCAGGCTGGCCTCGAACTCACAACAACCCCCCTGCCTCAGCCTCCCAAATGCTGAGATGACAGGAGTGCACCACCGCATCCAGCCCCTTGGTCCTTACTTTACTTCTTACCTGGAGCTGTGTTTTTCTTCCCCCTTCCTTCTTCTCCTCTTTCTTCTCCTCCTCCTTTCTTCTTCTTCGTGGTACTGGACGCTGAACCCCGGGCCTTCACACTGAGCTACATCCCAGCCCTTTTTTATTGTTTTATCGGGTCTCCCTGAGTAGCTCGGGCTGGGCTCAACTGTGTCACCATCTGCCGTGGCCTCCCCAAGCGCACCACGCCCTCTGTGGAGTTTCCACATGTACCAACTGCTACCCCACCGAGACCAGAGTTTATCCAGAATGTGAGTCTGGCCTCTCTGCCGGCTTTCAGTGGCTGCCTAGGTACAACCACATGGCTCTCAGAGCTATGGGGGCTTCACACCCGACGTGAACTGCAGACCCCGCCTTCACTCTGGGCACCAGCGCTGCATCTACCAAGCCACACCTGCTCTTGCTTTTGCAAATCCACACCTGTGCAACCTTCCTGAAAATGCTCATCGTTCAAGACTCAGCTACAGCATCCTTCACCCCCCCCCAAAAATGCCAGGCTCTCCAGGACCTGAGTGAGTCCTCTCATGCAGGTTCCCAGTGTGTTTTCCGCTACTCAGCACCAAAACTCGGGCATGGTGGGCTGGCCCAGGAAGATTTGTTGAGTGAATAACTGAACATGCAAATTATCGATGACAGTTTAAAAATGCAATGGAGGAGATGAGAAAAGGGTGCTCTAGGAGCACAGGGGAGGGTACCTCGCCCTCCTTTGGAGCCAGGGCAAGCTCTGTGCAAAGGAAGCAGCAGGCTGGAGCATAAGGGTGGGCTAGAGGAAGGAGCGAGCCCGGGTATGGGCAGGTCACAGCCAGCGCCACCCCGTGTGTCTTACGCAGTCCTGTGGGACCTCATTTGCTCTCATATTCTGCTGCCCCTGGCTTGGTGTGTTTTATTTTCGAATCTAAAGACCTACTGCTCAGTCTTCTCTCTGTTGCTGTCACACAGAGACAGGTGCAGTTACGGTCACCCTCAGGTCTGTGGTATAGGTCTAGAATGTCCCCCGGAAAGCCCTAAGTGTGTGGAAGGTGACTGGGTCACAGGTGCTGTGCTCATCGGTGGATTCACCATGGAGGAATTCATGGTTGAATGCGCTGTGGGAGTGGCCCTGGTTTGGAGGAGGTCACTGCAGTGTGACCTGGAAGAGCGCATTTTGTCACCGGCTCCTCCCTTGACTCTGCTTCCCACCCACCATGCGGTAAGCACCTTTCCTCCGCCGGATCCTCCCGCCATGATGTCCTTATGCTGGAACAGCTCACCATGGACTGAACCCTGTGGAACCATGAGCCAAATTCAACCTCTCCTCCTTTAAATCATGAATGTCTGGTATTTTGTCCCAGCTACAGGAAAGTGATAAAGACACTATTGATGGCATCTGACTCCAATCCCAGGAGTACAACTGAAGGCAGACAATGGAGGTAGGGCAGGACAAAAGACAGAAAAAAGGTATCTTGAAAAGCCTGCAGTAGGCTTTTACTGAGACTTCCTGTTTACTAAAAGACTTCCGGTTTATAGTCCAGATTGCTAAAAGACTTCCGGTTTAGTCCAGATTGCCAGGCACGGCAGGGATAACTTGTGCGTCAAGAGTAAGACAGACTGGGGCCTGGGGGCAGAGGATTTGGAGCAAAATGTGAAGGTATGTGTGTCATCGCAGATAGAGGACATACCATTTTCTCTCTTTTGAGTATATGCAAAATGAGCCATAAATTAGTAGTAATTAGTACCCGTGAGGTGGATTAATTAAAAAGTTGTAATTCACAAGAGGCCCACATTACTTAGTAATGTATGACTAAAGTTTATGAATATGGGAAGCAATTCACTGCCCCAGATGTTGAAAGAATGCTTAATTTCTGCAGCTCTTGATTTGTGAAGCCTCCTCTGATTTAGATAGTATTCAAATAAAGTCAGCACACTTGCAAATTTACTAAACTATTAGTTTCACAGAAAACTACCATTTACTCATGAGTTAATATGGGCTGCTTTGCCTTGCTAAGAATTTTATATATGTCATAGCATTTAAATTTTTCAAAAATTATTTAAGACAGATATAATTACTTCATGTGTGCTTTCAAAACATTTAGGCTCAGTGACCTAAGCAACCAAGGTTATAGGTATTAATTTAAGAACTAAATAGACACACTCGTGCCTGTGTAACTTTGCCCAAAGCAATAGCACCTGCTTCAAAAGAACCCTTTGAGAATTCTGATTTTCCAATGCTGGTATAACTAAAACTGCATTCCTCTTATAAACTATTTGGCTTTTCCTATTTTCCCTTTGAAGTTTACCATGCATCTGAATCTCCAATCTGCAGACATCTAAATCCATGTTCACTCCATGCTGTGTGTTCCTTGCTTTTCATTACAGTTAATATTATAATCTTCCAAAAATCTTCAGCATTACACAACAAAGGATTAGGTTACCCTCAGTTTAAAAAGAGGAAACTGAGTCAGTCATGATGTCACGTGCCTGTAACCCATGCACTAGAGAGGCTGGGGCAAGAGGGTCCCCACAAATTCAAAACCAGCCTGGGCTACACAGAGAGTGCAAGGCCAGCCCGGACTTCTTTGCATCAATAAGCAAACAGAAAGGTGTAAAAGTTGGTACCAAAAGTATGTCATCATTGCAGCCATGTCAATCAGAGTCCACTTGCCAGAGCCTGACCTCTGCCCGGAGCAGACATAGCTGTGCTAATCGGCTACGTCATCAGGACTCAGGTCTCCTCACATCCCTCCGCGGCACTAAGTCCTCCCCAGCTCCGGTCTCCATGGACACCACAGTTTAAGAAGGAAGGCGACACATGGTCCCAGAGGAATGCAAAGGGCAGGGGGCTGGAAAGTGATCAGGAGCAACCAAATGTTACCATCCACCTGGCGGGTTCACCTCTCTACCAGAAAGATGAGAAAAATGATCAAAGCATTTATTGGGGATCAAAAGTACCAGCAGGGCACCTGAGCCAGGTGCCTGGGGACTCCTCGGCAGGGGTTTTTGCACACGGAAATCACTGCATCTCAGGCCACCCCGGGCCGAGCTGAGGGCCACCTAAGGCAGTGGTGGCGAACCCAGGGCACGCATGCCACAGGGGCTGTTTGCTGTGCCTGGGAGCTCTCAAAGGCCTGCGGGGTTACAAGCAGGACACTTTGACTCAGAAGTGGGCCTGTAAGAACTCAGGGTAAGGAACAAGTGCGGTTTTTTGTGTGTTTTGTTTGTTTGCTTGTTTGGGGGTTTTTTATTTGTTTTTTGTTTGTTTCTTTGCAAGCACCGCTGCTTGTAACTTTTCTAACCTTAGCAGGACGGGTGTTCCTCTGAGTGGATAAACCGAGGCTGGTCGGACTGGCTGTCCATCACTGTGTCCCTGGGTCAGCTCTGGCCTCTTGCTCATCAGGTCACCAGCGTCCAGCCCTCGGCCATCATGTCCCTTATCATGTCCTTCCCTGGGTCATCTGACTGCCTCTGGGCCGGGTTCTCCCTAGCAGCCGGAACACTACTGTGGCCCTCTCTTCAGGGGAGGAAGACCTAAGCCTTAGCAGAAGAAAACCCCGGGCCAGCCCTGCGTGCTCAGGGGCACAGGGCTCCTCTCCCCTGCTGGCCACCCAGCGCAGATGAGGGGCCCTGAGGGAGGCCCGGAGTGAAGTCCATCTGCAGGTGTCGCCGAGCGGGCCAAGGAGACCTGAGCTCGGCACCCTGCACTGGGCATGGAGCAGGACACTGGGGCTGGTACAAAGCCCAGGTGGTGCCTTGGTAAGAAACGGGGCCACACAGGGGCTTCTGGGAGGGGAAGGAGGAGAAGAGCAGGAAAAGCCCTGCTGAGCTCTGGCTGAGCTTCCGGGGCCCTGGCCACCGCGGTCCACCCCACACTGGCCATACACACTCTCAGCCCCACGCCGGGCTGACGGCCCAGTGCAGAGCGGGGCTGCTCCCTCCTTGGAAGCAGGCTGTGTGCCCATCAGCAGACAAGCGGGGAAAGAAAGTGCGGTATTTACACTCCGTGGAGTACTACTCTGCCGTAAAGAAGGATAAACCTGAGGCACTTGTGGGGAAATGGATGTGTTGAGACCATGACGGTAAGTGAAGTAAATCAGACACGCAGGCTTCGGTGCCATCTGGCTTCTCTTACGTGAGAAACCCAAAGTATACACGAATGAAACAGCAAATAAAAGACTGGCGATAGGAACTAGGGGGAAGGGGACGGAAATGAATGAAGACAGGTGATGTCGGTTCATCTGAGGACTCACCCTCGGGCCCAGGCCCCCCCCGCCCCCCTCCCCCGTGGTCCCTCACTGTGGGTCCCGGGCTGGGAGGGACTTTGCCCAAATCAGCATTTCCCCTCTCCGCGGCTCTTTGGGCTGAGGCTGCAGCGGCCAGTGCACAGCTCTGGAAATTAATTCCTGGGAGATTCACTCTTGTCAGCTAACTTCCCTCCGGGCAGCAAGCCGGGGCAGTCACTTGCATGCAAACTGCGTCTTCAACTTCTGCGGAGCCTTGTGATTTAAGACACTGCTCCAAAAGCATGAGTCAGCAAAACCTATGGGGTGGGGGTGGGGTACGGGGAATTTCAAAAATACTCACTGAAAATTAACAGAGAAAGGGAGAAACCGCACGGGCCCTAGGTAAGAGAACAGCGCATTCATTTGTTGTCACGGTGACAAAGGGCAATCCCACCTTTGCGCTTCTAAAGTCTCCTGGCCCCAGCTCAGCATCGGGCAGGCTGGGGCCTCCTGGGCCACGCAGGGATCAGGGTCATTCGAGGGGTGATGGTAGAAGACTGAGGTCCCACTGTGCCCCTAATGTGCACCGTAATCTTGGACACGCCATCCACTCACCTTCCCTAAAACTCAGTCTGTAGCCAGGAGTGGCAGCGCACCCCTATCATCCCGACTCTCAGGGAGGCTGAGGCAGGAGGATCGCAGGTTCAAACCCAGCCTGGGCAGTTCAAGAACTTAGGGAAGCAGGGTCTCAGAATAAAAATTTTTAAAGCTGGGAATGGAGTTTTGCAAGGAGCCTGGGTTGGATCCCTAGAACTGCAGGAAGAGGAGGAGAAGGAGGAGAAAAGTTACTAGAAAGTAAACTTCAGCAAGGAAGGAAGGAGGAGGGTGAAAGGGAAGGGGGTCCGCAGAACTGAGCTGGGAGGAAATGCGGAAGGACACAGCTGAGCTGCTCGCTCACGGAACTTCAAGGCTTCGTCTGGGCCGCCCTAGAGAAACCCCAGGTGATGTCACATCCCTTCTAACTCTAATGCTACCCCAACATGACACAAAAAGGACACTAAAAGGTCAAAGAGCAGAAAGGCTTGCTGCTCCTTTGGTCAGGTTACAAAACTGCCCGCCCGTCACCCTCCCTGACGTCCTCCCAAACGGGCCAGGAGGTCATAAGAGGTGCTGTTGTTCGGTTGGGTTTTTGGAGGCAGGGTCTCGCTATGGAGTGCGGGCTGGGCTTGAACTCACCGTGTAGCCCAAGCTGACCCTGAAGTCACCGAGATCTTCCTGCCTCAGCCTCTCGAGTGCTGGCTAGAAGGGGCTCACTGATTTAAGAAGTTACACTTCGGATTAGGGAGAATTTGGAAGTCATTTGAGTTCTGTTTTAACAAACCTTCATCTTCTTTACTGGGAGAGCAGGGTGAGTGTGCCACGGGGTGCCCTCTTCTGCCCCAAAACAACTCCAGAAGACCACTTTCGTCATTACCTCAAAAAAATCACATTTGTTTACAAAATTTGGATTCATGATGTCCCTAAAATGGGGCAGCACATTTTTAAAAAAATAAATAAAATAGGAGCAGCCGAGAGCACATTTGTAACTTTATTAACCTTCCCCTGTTCTCTGTCTGGCTGAACAACTAATAATTACTGTCTTCCTCCTATTTACCCAAAGAATCGCACTGTGATCGCCGCCAAGGTTACTCAGAATCTCTATTTGCTGAGGTTTCATTTCCTGGATTTCCAAACGTACGCTGAGAGAACTTTAGCCGTCACGTAATTGCCCGTAATATGTTTTCTACACCAGCGGCGTCTCGGGTGGCCCTTGTGCAGTGAGCACCGGGGTGGCGGGCGCTGTCTGAGGAGTAAAACCCCACTAGCTCCATTGTTCCCGGCCGTCTTCTACGACTGAGAAACCAGCACGGGCCTCTGCAAATGCGTGCACTGAAATGGCCCATACCTTGGCTACACAATGTGCTTCCCATTACTGCACAATGTGCTCCAGAATGGAACTAATAAAGCCGATGTTTCACGGTGTCAAGCGCAGACGAGAAGTTTGATGTAATATTTCAGTTCATGGTTCCTTTTACACGAGCGACAGATCCGTCTCAGGGCCACCCACGGCTTCACGGCCCAGGTGAGGCTCGGACCACCGCCTTGTGACGATCTTCATCTAGAACGGAGGTAAGCGTTGACGCACCTCCAAAACAAGCAAGACAGAGCCATAAATCAACAGACTCCAGCCCTATTCTGGGAAGATCATGAATAAATTCAATTAGATCCAAGAAGCCAAAATGTTGTAATCACTGAGGTTTATTTTATTTCATTGGTTTGGTTTGGTTTGGTTTGGTTTGGTTTGGTTTGGTTTGGTTTGGTTTGGTTTGGTTTGAGACAGGCCCTTGCTATGTAGTTCAGGCTGGACTTGAACTATAGGTAGCTCAGAATGGCCTCAAACTCTTGGCGATCCTCCTGCCTCAGCCTCCCGAGTGGTGGGATGACAGGTGTGCACCACCACACCCGGCTCATCAGGGGCAAGTCTTTTAAGATCAATGGTTTTCATTTCTTTGTCCCCACATAGTGAGTGGGACATGGAGGCCTGGGCTCTGTGACAGTTCTCTCCACATGGGGGACACAGTCAAGAGCCCCAGACACACGCTGGCCCAGTACACAGGTAGGAAGAACCCGGCAAAACCATCGCTGTGTCCCTCTGGATGCCAACATGTCCAGCCCCCGAGACGTCCTTGGACACCATGTCACCTCACCCAGCAGCGTCACCTGTGCGTCCTAACACATTCTCCACATTGTGAGTCTTCTCCACATTCATTCAGCAAAACCCTTCTTCACCTATTCCCTGGTTCAGGAACCACCGAAGATTCCGACTGGACCACGCCCTGTGCCCCTCGCCCCACGCCGGGCTCCCCACCAGGCGCCCCTTCGGCGTCCCCAGGCTGCCACAGACGCAGGTGGCTCCCACGTGCATGGCTTTCGCGCTGTGGTCCCGGGTTTGCTGGAGGTAAAGCAGGGAGCCGAGGACGGGCGGGGCGTGCACACGGCCACCCAGCCACGAATCCGGATTCCTCCCGACTGCAACGCCTGGGTCCCCCGCTCCACAACTTCTGCAGGCCTCGGGCCCCGAGATACCACAAGAGCACCCACGGGCCCTCATGATGGCACTGCTGGGGACACAGGTGGGCACTGTGGTCTGCCTTTAATTTTCTTTCCTTCTGCATCGATACACGTGGGAGGCACATGAAGAATCCACTCGATCCGGGGCGTGGGGCGGCGCCCCTCTCGGCTGCTCCCTTCTGCCTCCTCCACCTCCTCCCAGACCCTTCCCACCCCCACAAAGCCCGCCTCCCTCCTTCCTGTCCTCTGCCTCTCATTTTGCTCTGTAAATTATTTATGCTTTGGGCTTCTCACCTAAGAGAAGCCAGGGGCAATCTGGCCTTCTGCGTCTGATCTACATCACTGGGCACCATGGTCTCGAGGTGACACGGTCCCAGGAGTGACCCAGGCTTATCTTCCTCGAAGGCTGAAGCTCTGGCTCTAGCCCAAGGGCTCCTGACCGGCGAGGGGGCCCTAAGCACTTATTAGTCACTAAACGCCTGAGGTGGCCCCTCAGACAGGTCCTGGATACACAAGCATTAAAGAGACAAAAGGACTCTTCCCGTAGTCCAACTCCTAGCATGTTGGGAGACACAGACCTTACGTCAGAAAAGGACTGCAAAGGAAAACAGACAATGAGAGAAAAAGCGGGTCTGAGTGTCGGTCACCACCCAGTAGTTTGGGGTCAGGCATCACACTGACGGCCACCAAGACTGTGATATCAGGAGAAGAGAGAAACCAGGGTGGTGAAACCCGAAGCGGGGTCAGGATGACCACAGGACAGGGCCCCCGGCAGAAGGGAGCCAAGGGTCAGAGCAGTGTTCAGGGCTCACAGCGACACAGCTGTGCTCAGCCTGGTGCCTTAAATAGGGACCCGGAGGGGGCGCACCTGCCCCACCGGAGATGAAAGCTTCATGCAGGAGAATCAGCTTCACCCATCAAATCCGGTTCCTGTGATCCCAGCACCCAAGAGACTGAGGCAGGAGGATCTCCCCAAGTTTCAAGAGCCCCAGCTGCATAGTACTGAACCGCATTAAGATCTTGTTTCAAAAGGAACAAACAAAAATGAAATAAAATCTTTATCCCTACTAGTAAGAAGGGATGTAGTTAAAATAAGGCACCATTTTTTAACCTAATTGATCTTGTTTAAAAAGACATCATGCAGTCCCCTTGAGCATTCACTAAGCAGACTTCTCTCCCAGTGCTGGTAGAGAGTAAATTCCAGGAAAGTAATTTAGCAAGACGCACCCAACACCAGAGTAATGTCCTCTCCTCCAGTCCCATAATTCACTTCTGGGAATCCACCCTAGGAAAACCATCAGAAATGTGCAGGAAAGGTTTTCCTGCCAGAATTTTAATACAGTGTTATTCATAATAATCCAAAAGAAAGAAAGAAAGAAAGAACCAACCTGGAAGGCAAAAATAAATAAAAGACAGGATCTGTTTAAATCAAGACATGATGGCGGTGTAGTTAGAGGCTGCAGGGAGGACAATTAGACACAGAATGCAGAATTTACAGTATTATTTTATGATGGTCACCCAGAGTTAAATGCAAGGACGTGCAACAAATCTGTCCGCAACACTGAAGACCTAGAGAATCCAGCCGAGGGCCTGGATCCCACAGCCACGTCCTGCACGAGTCCAGCTGAAGACCTGGAGCCCAGGACAGTGCCTCCCACGAGTCCAGCTGAAGACCTGGAGCCCAGGACAGTGCCTCCCACGAGTCCAGCTGGAAGCCCGAAGCCCACATTAATTAATGACTCAGGCAAGTCTGTTTCATGGATCTGCACTGGGAAGGCCCAAAGGTCAGCAGTGGAAGCTAGAAGGTCTGTGCCAGCAGGCTGAGGGTTCTGTACTGGAGCCAACAAGCAACACTCAAAATAAGGACCAGGGCTCCCCCAAAAAGTACCACAGCCATCCTCAGCGACAGTGAGGTCCCCAAGCTCCTTCAACTGTGAGAACAGCTGAGTTCATATCAGGAAGCCAGCGTGGCAACTTCTCCTGGAGATTAAACAGCACACACCTTCCCCTCTGGAGCCAGGAAGCGATGCTCAACGTAAGGAGCAGAGCTCCCCCAAAGTGAACCGCAGCCGCTCTCAGCGACAAAGTCCCAAGCTCCTCCAGTGACAATGGCCAAATTCACACCAGGAAAGCCAGCATGACGAGCTCCTCCCGGACAACCAACAGCGCCAAACAACAGCAGTTAGGAGGGCCCACAGCGCCCCTCTTCCTCTCCGGGTCCCCTTTTATGCAGGCAACTTTACTCAGGTGGGCCAGCTACTCTCAGCACCGTGCTGAGTCAGTTCAGCTGGTGCTAAGCTGACCACCAGTTTCTAATCCATAACAGATGGGGAGATGCGGCCAGCACATTTTTAAGGGTAACTTCATGACACTGAGAGAGGCCCAGCTTTTAAAAAAGCAGTACCACTCTCTGGTACCACTGCTTGACAAGAAATATTATTCCAATGCACACAGTGTCATTCATTCAAGTGCTTGTGAGATAGATAAGGAGAAAATATCCTACAGTATTAACTGTACAGTTACCTGGGCATGGTGGCCAGGCCTGTCATCCCAGTGCTCTGGGAGGCTGAGACAGGAGGATCCTAGGTTCAAGCCTGGCCTGGGAAATTTAGAAATGTATTGATACCATGTCTCAAAATACAAAAAGGCTTAAAATGGAGCTCAGTGTGAAGGGCTGGGTTCAATCCCTACTGTTGAAAATAAAAGAAGGAAGAAGAGGAAAAGAAAAAGGAGAGGAAGAAAAAAGGAGAGAAAAGAAAATGAATCCGGACAGATCTAACTGCAGCCTTTAGGAGTGGGCTGAATTATTTTAATAGTCAGGGGATTAATTATTTTGAGCAATGTGTGGAAGCTCTGTTCTTGGGCTAGGACGTGGAGCCTGAGTTTCGGGTCCACAATGCACTAAGAAGTGTTGTGTCCCCCAAATCCATATTTTGAACTCAAACACCCTGTGAGATGGGGCTGGGGTGAGGTCCTAGGTGGACAATGAGGTCCCCAGGATGGAGCCCCATGAACGGGACCAGGACCCCTGCAGAAACCGGACAGCCAGTGCCTCTCCCTCCATCGTGTGAGGACCCAGCAAAAAGCCAGACACCCACAACCCCACAGCGCCCCGCCAGCCAGACCACGCTGACCTCTGGCCTCGGGTTCCAGCCTGGGACTGTGAAGAAGAAGAGCCAGCCCACCCCAAGCCACGCAGGACACTGTCACCACTAAGCAACTGCCACAGAGCTGGGCAAGCGCTCTCACAGGGGGCTCCGGCCTCGAGCTGAAAGCCCTGACCCCCGGCGTGGCCCCTTGCAAACTCCTGCCCCCCCTTAACTCCCACAGCCCACAGCACCCACGCTCTTGGTCCTCCAGTGGAAGGATGCACCAGTGTCCATGAGCCGCACTACGCAGCGTGGTGCCTCGGTCACCCTGTGAGCCCCTTCCCATGCCACCTCCTACCTGCAGCTTCCACACGAACCCCCAGAAAGGCTCCCGGAGCCCTCAGATGCAGCCAGCATGTCCCTCTGTCTTAGTCACTTTCTTGTCACCAGGACACAACACCTAACACCCACGACCTGGAAGAGGGGATTATCTTAGCTCACGTTTCAGTCCACATCAGCTGCTCCAAGGCAGGGGGATGGCACCGGGGCCTGGTGGAAGACAGCTGCTCCCAGCATGGCGGGCAGGAAGCAGAGAGGGCAAGGAGGAGCCAAGAGGGAGTTAAACTCTTCCAATCTGCACCCCAGTGACCACCTCATCACCTTAGGACACACCTCCTAGCGGTATATTCAGCCACTGCACTCACCAGCACCTCCAAGGCCCAACGTCCTGCCTCAGAGTGGGTAGCAGGGTGGGAAAATAGGAATAGTTTGGAAAATAGGTGGGTTCCACTGAAATCTCTGTGGGTGAGGTAGGAATGAATCCTCAGTCATCCTGGCAGAAGGCTGGGGTCTGTCTGGTCTTCTGTCAACCATGGCTGGAAGCCATCGCCACCAGAAGAACTTAAACTTCCAAATATTTCCAAGGCTGCACTCATTATCCAAGACAGTCCAGGGACAGAGGCGCTGTAAGCTGAGAATGAACCACCTGGTAAACGGGACCCAGAAGGGCACCAGCACCATCTGCTACAGTCCACCCCTTGAGCCAAATAGGCTTGCTTCTCCTACGGCATCCTCAGGATTCCTGGGGAGTTGCTCCATTAAAACTCAGCTTCCTCAGGATTCTGATTGGTCATAATTTCTGGATATTTCATTGTGTCAATCTGATTGGTGTGAGGGTTGTCCAGGGGATTGGTGGAGCACACTTTGGGGTGCATCTGGGTGCTAATGGAGGAGTGACCTCAGGTCTATATCTAGTACCTGCCCCTCCTCCATCTCCATTCCCCTGCTCTGCTTTCTGGGCACCCTGAACTGGGCAGTTTCCTCTACAGGCCCTTCTGCCATGATGCTCCTGCCTTGGAGCAGCTGACCATGGACTGAAGTCCCTGGAACCATGAGCCACATTAAACCACCCCTTTAAATTGTGGGTATCAGACTTTCTGCCCCAGCCACAGGAAAGCTGACTGTACACTGAGAGAAGGCACAGTAGGAGGAACAGAGGCACTGCTGCTGTATGACTCCCAGGGCTATCTTCCTCCCTCACCACCCATCCTAACCCTCCCTGCACAGCAGAGGGCAGGTCTGCAGATGCAAGAGGATTCTCTGAGGAACAGAGGCCCACATCACCCTCAGAGCCCACCTGAACCCTATGACCAGGCCCTTATTAGGCCACAGACGTGGAACTCGCCTACTTCCTGTCAGAGCTGAGTGTGGGAATAACCAAGAGACACCCGGGGAGTGAGCTCAGTGCAACCCTAGGCCGCCTGGGCTCATCTGGAAATGCACACAGCAGCAGCCCTTTCCTCCCGAAGAGCAGGACCCACTGCCCCTGCTGAGATTCCAGCTCTGTCCTCTGCCTAATGACCTGCAGGCAGGAGGAGCCCCTGGTGACCGGCAGCAGCTGGAGACTTCATTTCCCTGGGCTCTTGCTGTGTCCTCTGAAGGTGCAGGGACAGATATGGATCCCCAGGGGGAACCCAGGGGGACAGGGAGTGGAGCCTGCTCCTCCCCTCCTCTCAGCTCCTGGGCCAGTGTGTGCGGTCTGTCTGACGAGTCTCACCCCAGGGACCACACCTGTGTCTGTGTCCTCACTGCCTCTGGCTGGGGCTCCTCCTGGCAGGTTTCATTCCCCTTGGTCTCTGCACAGAGCCCACACTGCCTGGCGCTCAGGCCAGCGAGATGCAGGAGGAGAAAACTCCCTTCCACCTCACACCTCACGCCTCTGGGTAGCCCACTCGATACTGCCGGTACCCGGTATTGGAACAATGGATCAGAATGTTGAGCAGGGACCGCTCAGGGTACCTTTAAAAAAAGGTTGGATGTGGTGGCACATGTCTGTCATCTCGACACTCAGGGAGGCTGCAGCAGGCGGATCACAAGTTCAAGCCTAGCCTGGACAACTGAGTGACTTAGTGTGACTTTGTAGCAAAATTTAAAAGTGAGAAAGTTGGGGATGCATCTCAGTGCAAAGGCCCTGGATTCAATCCTGAGTATCGCAAGAAGAAGAAGAAGAAGAAGAAGAAGAAGAAGAAGAAGAAGAAGAAGAAGAAGAAGAAGAAGAAGAAGAAGAAGAAGAGGAAAATACTCAATGGAAGCAAAGAACTGGTGAAGTTACAGGTCTTTTTGGCCCCAAAGAGGAAGGGAGGCACCAGGACTTCCGAGCACCCTGGTGATGATCAGGAGAGGACGCTCCTTTTCCTGAGGGACCAGGGAAGGAAAGCCAAGAGGCAGGCAGGGTTCTGTCCTGGGGACCGGGGCTGCGGGCTCTGGGGGCCAGGGAGAGGGGAAGAGTGGGCAGCTCCCTGGCCACTGCGTCCCCTGAGCCACCTGCCTGGGCCGCAGGACCTAGGGAGGCAGCAGACACCAAGCAGCTGGGGAAGGGCTGCACCATAGCGGGCTGCAGAGCAAAACCATGATGCAACGCAAAGGAGAAGAAAAATGGAGGAGGAGGAGGAGGAGGAGGAGGGGAGGAAAAGAGCCTCCCGCGCCGGCCAGGAGCAGTCGTCCTACGGTGTGACCTTTCAGGAATCTGCTGACGGTCGCGAAGTGCCTGTGCGACTTTCCGCGGGGCCCTGGAAGGAGGACAATCCGGCAAGGGGCGGAGGGCTGAGCCGGGAGCCCTCGGCCCGGGCCCCGCGGAGGGGTCTGCCGCCACCTGCTGGTGCCAAGGGGAACCGCGCGCTGACCCCAGGAAGCCCACGAATGAGGTCCTCTGACCTTACTTTAATTGTCAGGAGCCCCCGTGGGGAGCCGATGCAGACACCGTACATCTTACTTCTTTTTGCGTCCTCTTCCCCTCCCGTTTCCCCCTCCCTCCTTCCCGTTTGCAAAGGGCCTGCGCCCCTATCCCCAGGAGGGTGCAGGCAGAGGGGACACAGACACAGCACCCCCTGATACCAATGCCAGCGCCTGCGCGCCCTTCCGTCTCCCTGTGTGTGACCCCCGCCACCCCCGCTTCACTGTGGTAAACTGAGGTCCGAGGAGATGACCGTGTCCACCCGGGGCAGGACTGGGCAGACGCGTGGCTGCTGAAGAAGCGTTCCCGGCCGGCACCCCGCGGCTGGGGGGCTCCTGGGCCGTGCGCCAGGCTGAGCACGCCGGGGCTGCAGGAACGAGGCAGAGCGGAGCGCGTTGGTGCCACGCCAGGCGCTGCCGGCCCGGGAGGCTCTCAGGAGCCCGCCCCTCCTGCCTCTTCCTCCCACAGCAGGACGAGCTCTTGAAATCCCAGGCTGGGTTCTCTGCTCTGACCTCAGCTGTCCCGGAAGAAGGGAGAGAGGAGAGATCAGGCCGCAGAGGACCTCCAAGAGTCTCAAACCCATCCAGGCCACGGGTGACAGACCCCCGGCGTGGTTTCTGAAGGACCCCTACTCCTGTGCTGCTTCCATCCAGGCACCCCACCACTGTTCCATGGCTCAGAGCAAGACCCTTGTCCTCCAAATGTCAAGTAACATCCAGCACTCTTGCCCTCCGGCCTCCTGAGGCTTCCTTAGACCTCAGTCCATGGCCCCTGGCCCCGCTACACAACCCCACAGCTGGAAACCCTAGGATGGATTACATTTGCAACCTTTGAGTGCTTTTATTCCCCTACTGCCTCTGACTCAAATGCACACCATGCTTCCCACAAACTCCTATTTAACCTTCAAAGCCCATCTTCTCAGCCCAAGATGGCAGGGTTGTAGATGCCTGTCTTCACAGTGCAGGGGACCAACTGTGGCACCACAGTGTCTAGTAAGGGGAAGAAGGCTTTCCCTGCTGCAACCCCGCCAAGGAGGACAAGACTTTCTTCACCGCCGGTTTTGCTTTGTGCCCACACCGCCTTGTGTCACCCGACTACCTCCAGACTGCAGGCCCTCAGCCTCGCCCCATCTGCCCGTGCTGCCTCATCCTCCACCACGCGCTCGCTCTGTCCACACTGCAGGCCTGCGCACTGTCCGTGCAGGTCTGAGCCTGCATTAGCTCCCCGGCCAGGAGCGGGGAGCAGTCATGGCTCTGGTGGCAGTCCAGAGAGACAGCACCTGAGGATGGCCCTCCCCGCCCCCAGCCCCACCAGGAAAGCCGCCCCCTGGCTCCACCTGCGAGCTGAGGGCCAGCCCTGGCCTGTGGTCCCCTGCCTTGATCTGACGCTTGCAGACCCTTCTGGGGACACATTTGGGGTGATGCCACCCGGGCTCTGTCCACACACTGCCTCTCCTGACCCTCAGCCCACCAGCCGCCCCATCCGGATCCCTCCGCGGGGTGCGGGAAACCGGCGGACGCCAGAGTCGCAGCCTCGATCGCTGATGCCCGGCAGGGCCATCCGGGTGCCCTTTGTCCACGCCCCAGGCTTCCCCGCTCGGGGATCGATGTGCGTCTGAACCCGCAGGCCACAGCCCGCGCCGCTGCTTCTGTTTCTTCGCCCCTGTTTCTATTTGTGGCTTGCAGTACATACTAAGCACGAGCACGGTGGAGAATCGGTACGCGGGCCTGCTGAGCCGTGGCCCATTTCACTTTCCCTTCCCGTCTCCCCTTCCCATCCTTACAAAGTCCATCTTTCTGATTCTTGTCTTCTATCTTTTATTTTGTGCTTTAAATTATTTGAGTTTCTCATTTAAAGAAAACATGGGAAATTGAAGCCTGCATGTCTATTTCATTTAGCATTGTCTCAAGCTACATCCATTTTCCTACAAACGACTCGAATCATCCTTCTTTATGGCTGAGTAGTACTCCATGGAGTGCAAATGCCGCCTTTTTTTTAACCGCTCGTCTGCTGATGGGCACTCAGGTTGCTGCCCACATGTGGCTGTTGGAGTCGTGCCGCTGTACTGGTGGGTGTGTGTGGGTCACTGTGACATGGTGTCTTTAACTCCTTCAGAGGATCCCTAGTGGGGGACAGCTGGCTTGAATGGAATTCCTAGTTTTAGTGTTTGAGGATCTCCACGCTGATGTCCACTGCGGCCGCGCCTGCATTCCCCTCCGCGGCGCGGAGGGTCCTCTCTCCGCCCATCCTTGCAGCCCGTGCCGCTCTCTGATCCTTGGTGACCGCGGTTCTCTGTGGAGTGAGGCGGGATCTCGGGGTCCTCTTGCCGCAGCTTTCTCTCATGGGCAGCGATGTGGAGGCGTCTCCCGGCACCCTGGCTGTTCCCCGGGGCAGGCCAGGGGATTCGTGGCCATGTGCCTTTTACTGTAATTTTTTTTTTCGCATTCACCCTGTTTCATGTCACCTCATATAGGTTGAGGACAATTTCACCAACACAGACTGGGCAGCGAGTAGAAGAGGGGGCTGGAATCACCATGGGGTGTTCAGCACCACCCCCAGGCCGTGGGGACCCCACTCAAGTCGGCGTGGTGACTGCTGTCCTCAGGTTCCGGGATGCGTGTTCCCTCATCCTGTCCCTAGATGTCAGCTGTCCCCCAAGGGCCAGACACCAGCTGCAGAAGGGCTCCCTCAGCTCCCACTACGACACCCCTCTTATTGCCGCAGGCTCTGAAGTGGGAACTAATTAAATTATCTCTGGGTCACCCTGCCCCTCTGCTGAATAGTCACCCTCACTTTATTACGAGCTATAAATAAGTTCCACCATATGGTTTAAAACAGACCTGGAGAATCAGAGGGTGAGACTGTTCCCCGGCAAGGATATGGTGGTTTTTCACCCCATTTTTTAAAATTCCACATAGGAATTAAAATCCTAATAAAATCCGAATTTTCTTTTCAAATATCACATTCTTCTCACCATCAGAGAGAGTGGCCCTGAAAAAAGGGAGTTTCCTGTGGAGTTTTTCAGAAGGTGCAGTTTCCTGTTGACTGTGGTTGTGCGTGCACGTGTGTGTGTGTGTATTACTGGGTACTGAACCCCAGAGCCTTTTCACTAATCTAAAAGAAAGTAACTTGCAAAGAAACACAACTCTAATGCCACGCCTGTTGTGAGGCCCACTATTATCAGGGTCCTTCTAGAGACTTTTTCTAGGTTCGTATGGTCCTGCACAAAGAATTGCGATGTTTTATGTTTATGAAAAACAGAAAAAGAAGTAGACGTTGCATAGCAAGTGTGCACAACTGCAAGAGCGCCCACTGGCCGCAGTCTTGTGTACTTCCCACGCCTCTGGCTGACGTCAGAGCCAGGCTGTCCTATCAAAAACCTGCTTGATTTCCTGCCCGAAGAATTGAAGGTAGCATTATCTGATTGGTCCATGTGTCCTGCATTCCCCGTGATTGACAGGTCATGCCCGCCTTGTCCAGATGGCTGGCCACACCCTAGTCTCCTGCCTCACTGGATTTCCAAAAGGCCAGTAGAACCAGGGGCTTATCTCAGGGTCACCCCTCCTTCACAGAAGTGAGTAGAAAGTCCTCGGGGAAGTCACACATGCAAAATAGTAGTGGCGGTGTGGACTCTGCACAATTCCGCCCCAACCGACAGCGTCACACACACCCGGAAAGTGGGCATGCGAAATAAGTGGAAAATACGAAAAGCTTTGGCATCCACGATTCAGCCCTGCAGCACGACAGTGTGTCCCGCCATTCACTTGGTGTGTTTTCTATAAAAGCAAATTCAGCAGGAAGACCTTGTTTTCAGCGAATTTCTGGTGACTTCGGAAAATCTGCCTCCTCCCGCAGATTCCAGAGGTTTGAAGCCTCCAAGTTTTACCAGAGTCTCCTGTCTGCCTTGGAAAGCCAAGCCCTCCTGGTTCCCCAGTGTTCCCGGCACCCTGTGCTGACCCCAAGTATCAGCTCCGTCTCCTCGCCTTCCTGTCTGCAGAGCATGCCTTGCTTATTTTTAGTGTTTCGCTTCCTGATAACTGACTGCATTTTGATGGATTTTTTTTCCGCCGTGTGACTCAAGAAGATGGACCAGGCTTGTCCAATAACCCCTTCCCCAGCCCACAAAGGTCTTTATCTTTTTATAGATAAAAATCCAATGCCATATTGCCGTGGCTGAAACCCCAGTCTGGGTCACTCGGATGCACAGTGACTGTCAAAGTTTATGGCGTAAACACGTCCAGGTGAGCCAGACGCCATGTGCACTCAGCTCTAACGGGTCAGGAGTGGCACCTGTATTTGGCTAGCACCCAGTTAGCACCCCTAATTTTTAAAGCTGCCCCCTCCCAACTAATTCTTACGGTAACTATATTTGAGGATCCTTGCTGCTGACACCCACAGAACCCTCAGCTCCTAACCTTTGCACCCAGTGCCGGCCGAAGCTGTCTTGCTGATAGATCCGTGCAGGACAAGGGCCTCGAGCCTCGCCTAGGGGCCTCTGGGGCAGCTCTGCACCCCCCAGCCCCAGCTCCAGGAACCTGCTTCCCTTCAAGGACAAATGGCAAGCTGTATGCCCAAGATTCCCAGCCAGACTTGGCCAGTACGTGCCAGCCACTCCGCCCAAGGTTCCCCGCTGGGCTGAGTCAGAGGCAGGAGCAGCCCGTGGCTCTGAGCATCGGGCTCTGTTAGTTCACCTGCGAGAGAAAAGACCGTATGATGGGCGAATGAGTTTATTCACAGTCTGGCCACATTGGGCAGGCAGCTAGCCACCCCCACCCCACTTTAAACTCACAGGAGGCCCCCCGTTTGGGAGGGTAGACCAAAGCCGGAAAATACATGCACTACACTTAGCCCAGCTTTGACCCCAAGGGCTGGGGCTGGGAGGGTTGAATGGGCAGTTTACACCCAGCGTGAGGCAGCCTGGAGAGATGCTTTATCTTTAACATTCTAGTTTTTATTCTCTCTCTCTCTCTCTCCTTTCCTTTTCTTGCCTTTTTTGCAGTACTGAGGATTGAACTCAGGGCCTTCACACATGGCGGCACCCTCAGCCATTTTCTTGAGATTTTATTTTGACACTGGGTCTCGCCAAGTTCCCCAGCCCCCACACACCCGCCCAGCAGAAATCCTACTTATTAAAGATCAATGTCAACTTCTCCATTGTACTAAAGGGTAGAAACACACAGAACTAACAGTCTTGACAGGTGTACACACTGTGGAATGATTAAATCAAGTCAGTGAGCAAACCCTTCACCCATACTTAACCGAAATGTGATAAAAAAACATTTAAAATCTACATCTTAGCAATTTCCAAGGATACAGTGAATTATTACGTTGCACAATGTTGACATACATCAAAGATCACATTGTACAAAATAAATATGTCTATAAGTCAGTTTGCTAGTTGAGAGAATACAGTCCCCAACACCAACTGCTATGTAAAGGAATAAAGGTTTATATTAGCTCACAGTTTCAGGGGATTCAGTCCATGGTCAGCTGCTCCAAGGAAGGGACGTCATGGCAGAAGGGCGCTGGGAGCAAAGCTGCTCAGTTCACGGTGCTCAGGTCAAGAAGCAGAGCAGAGAACAGAGCCAGGGAGGAGGGGACGGGGGTCACGGGGGACCCCAAGGCCACTCCTCTTGCCCACCAGACACACCTAGAAGCATCCTTTACTAATCTGTTAGCCATCTCCTAATCCAATGAAGCTGACAAATCAGGATTCACTGTCACATACATGTAATTTTTAATTTGTTAATTAAAAGCCAATCAACTTTTTAAAAAAAAAGACTAACAGGTATATAAAAACCAAATATCCATTTTGTTCATCTGAAAAGCTTGGCAACAAACCCACCCTCCCAGAACACGAGAAGAGCTAGAATGGAGGCCATGCCTGGCTCCAAGGACCAAGAGAACTCCTCACCTACTTGTGGCGATGAGCAGGGACCCATCCAGCAGGGCGTGGGCTAGGAGGGGCAAGCAGAGGCTGCTGGGCTCCACACGGAGGTCAGAGGTCGACTTTTCCTCAGCCCACCACAGAGGCTGCTCTGCTGTGGGTCAAGGAAGCATCTCACCAAGCGACCAAGCCCTCTCTCTTCCTCTTGTCTCAGTCCTTCCAGAAAAATCAGAAAAGGTCAGATTGACCGGAAGTGAAAGGACAGGAAGTGGTGCCATGTTGGATCTCTTCAGAGTGGATTTTCTCCAGTAACTTCTCTGGCCGGGTCTGAACCCCATCTGGCCATCTCTTGTAGAACCGTACAGTGTGTTCCAGCGCAGCTCACCGGCCATGAGGGCTGTGCTCCTTGGGGGACAGACCTTGGTGCGAGTTAATCCTGGACCTGCCCTTCCGTGCCTGTGGCTGGCTCTTTCTCGTCCCCTGGGTGTGGGAAGTGTCCTCCTTGCTCTCTCACGGCTGAGCTGAAACCTGAGGTTGTCCCAGATCCCTGAGTCGCTTCAGTCTCCCCTCCCTGCACACCAGCATGAGCCCCAGAAAGCCTCTCCGCCCCCTTTCTGAGAGACGCCCTCCTCCTCTCTTCAGCAGCCACCAAACGTGTGCGAGATGACCTTACCTGACCTGTGATGCTTCTTTCCAAGCTTTCCTGTCCCAAAGAATTGGACAAGACACGAAAAGGCAGAAAAAGCACACATTTATTGAAAATGGAAAGGAAGTATGCTCTGCAGAGAGAGAGAGCAGGGTGATGAAAAGACTCACAGCCTCCCAGACTGAGAGAAAGGGAACTTTGGCACCCAAATTTCCTGGGTTGCCGCTCTTTCCTGCAGGTAAGGCTTTGAGAAAGTCACTCACTCACTTGGCTTCAGGCCATGTAGAAACTTCAAAAAAAAATCCCTCCTTGGGCTTCCTGCGACATGTAAAGGAGGGGTCAGGACAGTGTCTTGTGTTTGGCTGTGCCCACATAAAGATGAAGGATTGAGGGCATCTCCTGATTGGTCCAGCAGCACCACATTCAAATGAAGGGTTGAAAATAGCGAGGTTCTGATTAGTCTAAGAGAGCAGTTTTCTGATTGGCTCTGACTACTTGATGGTGGCCAGCACTGTATTAGGAGTGTCCCCTCTCCCTAAGACCAGACCATGTGATCTGGGGCACACGCCCTGCTGTGGCCCCTGTGCACACGTCCCTCACCATCTCCATGGCATTCAAAGCCCACTCCAGCCACGTGATCACCCTCCATCTCCACTCCACAGCACATGGTGGAAGATTCCAAGTTGCAAGGCCCTCACTTCACTCATCCCAGACACAGTCCCCCAGGTCCCCTCCCAGGGGCTCCTTCCTCCCCAGCGCACCCACACCCAGAGGAACTTGGCCCTCCCTGGTGCCGCCCAGGGACACCGACCCACTCCTACGGTACAGTCTTTCCCTTCAGGACTGGGACGGCACCCAGCGTGCTCACAGTGACCAGCATTCCCAGCCCAGTTTGTAATTGTTTACTTTGAGACCAGCTCTCACAAAATTGCCCAGGTGGGATTCAGTCTTGCCATCCTCCTGTCTCAGCCTCCCAGAGTACTGAGATTACAGAAATTTATTAAATATCTGCCTCCTGCAGGACATAAACTCCTCAGGTTCCCTAACACCTGTGCCCAAATGGGCTTCATAGGAGACCTTCGAGGTATTTGTTTTCTCCAAGCGCCACCTTTACTGGAAAGTGTTTTAGTCAGTTTCTCCTCACTGGGACAAAATACCTGACATTTACAAGTAGGAGTGAATTTAGGTCCATGGTCAGCTGCTCCCAGGCAGGAACGCACGGCAGAAGGATCTCACAGTGCCCAGGGAGCAGAGGAGAGGGGAGCCGGGTGCCTTCTGACCCCAGCTCACACTCCAGTGACCAGCCCTTCCCCGGCTCCTTGAAGACCTGTCAGCATGAAAAAGGTGGGCACTGTTTAGTGTGAGTTCCTGGTCAAAAGAGGCACACGCAGTGGTGCACACGACGACGATGACTTCACCCTGCGCAGAGTGGAGAAGCAGCTGGAGAGGAGGGGGCACAAAAAATCCCCAGTGCCACAAATCAATGAATAATAAAGGTGAGAGCCCCAAGTGCTGGACAGGCTGCCCAAAGTGCACTGCTGTGAGTTAAACCCAGCATCTGCACACTGAACTGCATGCCCGGCCCTTTTATCAGTTCTTACTCTGAGACAGGATCTCTCTAAGTTCCCCAGGCTGGGCTCCAACTTGGGATCCTCCTGCCTCAGCCTCCCAGGGTGCTAGGGTAACAGCCACTGTGCCTGGCTTGGGGTCTGTTGTCAGCAGGTGAATAGCAGGTCAACCGTGATAAGGACAGCATCCCACGAAGACCCCACCCTCTCGGGCACAGGGCCTCGCAGGACGCGGACCCCAGCCTGCGTCTCACCGTGGCTGCCCACAGTTGCCAGGCCGCGGGCTGCATGGGACCCTAGACCCGAGCCCTGAGCGGCTCTGGGTGTCACGGCTTCACGCTGTCATCAAAGGGCGCTGCCACCAACAGCTATCCCAAAAATAGCAGGATATAGTACGGTAACCATCCTTAATTTCCTATTAACGTAATCTGAAGCCCTGTATAACCTACACTGTCTTATCATGACTGATGTTATTTGAATCTGGCTTGTTGGACTGCTGTTTCGTATTGAGATTTTATTCAGATCTGTTGTGATGGATAGCATCAAGTCTGAGAGTATAGGCAACTACACTGAAGATGACAAGATTCACTAGGATACCCACTCTGGTTTGATTATTACCTGCTTTTGAAGTCTTATAATGTCTCCAATGCTTTGTTTTTATTGTTATGTACTGCTATATTCAATTATATTATGCCTGATGATATGGACAATTCTATTAAAGATAACAAGAGACAACACAGTAACCATTGTAGATCACCTTGTACTGTGGTTTTATGACTTTTCATTTCATGTTTTTATAGGAATTTGTTTTGTTTTGTCTTGCTATGTTTCGTTTTTCTCTCTAATACAGAAAGGATAGAAATACATGTAGAGACTCATGCATGCATAGAACCTATAAACAGTTTATGAGAACTGATTATATAATGCATGATGAAATGAACAACTACTTTGAAGAAAAAGAGACACTACAGTACCCAGTGCTGATTTCATATCGTCATGATGTGAAATCCAGCAATACTATCATTCTTTGTTCAGAGTGATTTTAGCCTGTTTTGTTTTGTTTTGTTTAATTTCAACATACGTGAAGGTGTGGACAGCTATTTTGAAGAGAATGAGAGACACTATGACGGCCATTGTTGGCTTCCCTATTGTCTGGTCCTGAAGACCTAAAACGCCTTCCTCATCCTGTTCAGATCAGTTCCACACTGTGTTGTTTCGTGTGAATTCTCTGTATGTGAAGATATGGACAACTATTTGGAATAAAACAAGGGACAGTATGATAGATAATGAAGATCTGATTGTCTTGCTTTAAAATTTATGTCTCTTACATTGCTTTCTTGTGTTCTGTTTTGTTGTTTTATTGTGTTTAATTTTACCCTCTTTAAAATAAAATAAAATAGGGCTGGAGATTTAGCTCAGCGGCATAAGCACCTGCCTTGCAAACACATGGTCATGAGTTCAATCCCCGGTACCGATAAAAAATTAAAATTAAAATTAAATAAAATACATAAATAAAATTAAAAATTTTTTTCAAAATGGGCGCTGCCAGCAGGGGGCACTGCCGTGCCGAAAGCTGGGAAGCCCCGAGGCCAAAGTCCAGCAGCTGTCCCCCTCCCTGTGTGCCAGGGCCTGGTGCTTCCTGCCCAGCAGGGGCCCAGCACTAACGAATAAATTCTAAGGACCTGAACGCAGCGCCTTAGACCGCTCGGCCATCCTGACCAAATTCTAAGGACCAATGGTTCCCGAGAAAAATCACTCACGGGGCGAGGACACAACTGTGATCACCTAGTAAGACGTAGGTGGCCCTGGTCAGAGGAAGCAGGTCGTGGAGAGTGTAAGAAGGACAAGAGCACTCTAGGAGGGGATGACTTGGGGTCTTGGTCACCCCCCCATATCTCTCAGGGAGGCCGCAGGCCTGGCCCTTTCTCCCTTTATCTGGAGGCCTGGCCTCCAACAGATGGACCTCTGGCCACAGCTGAACCATGTTCCTATCCTCTGCCTGCCCCCACCCCCACCCGAGGGCGCAGCCCTGTCTGGCTGCCTAGACTGTGTTAGCCGTCTAGAATAAAATAATTCTTCACCGTCCTGGAAATCGAAACCAGGGCCTTCACATCAAGCTCCAGCCCCAGAACTTTTATGCATTTTTATTTTGAGACAGGTTTTACTAAGTTGCCCAGGCTGGGCTTGAACTTTCCATCCTCCTGCCTCAGCCTCCTTGAGTGCTGAGATTAACAAACCCTATCCCTTACATAATCCCCACAATTTACCTTTTCTGGTGTTGCTGTTATAGGGGAGAGGGGTATTTGTTTAGATAGAGTCTGGGTTCACTTGTAATTCACCGTGACCCTCCTGCCTCAGCTTCTACAGCCAGCTAGTAACAGTAATTTAACTGATGGTCCATCATACTCAAAAGTTGAAAGAATCGAGTCGACAAAGGAAATATGAAACAGAATTTCTACTATACACCCAATCCAACAGCACTTCTGCGGCTTCAATACATCAGCATTTTCCACCTCTTAACACTAATGTTAATTGGGACTCTATTAGCGCTACGGTCTTATCTGCTCTTAATTATGAATGCATTTCAGGTTTATAATTGGACAAGCGCCACTGCTTTATGTTTGTGCTTGCCTGAAAAGAACTCCACTGAGGTGGCTCAACGGACCAGGACTCTAAATTTGATCCCAATGCCGCACTGCACTCATCCTCAGAATTTCATCCACCCAGGCTCCATCCACCGCGGAAAAAAAATTTTTTTGCGTGCAAAAACTCAGCACCCACCTTTCTTGCAGAATAAATCCCTTCCCGTAAGCTGGAGACGCCCCCTCTCTCGGCCCACAAGCACTGTGTCTTTTTCGGGCGCCCCAAATGCAGATCAAAAAGACAAAGAACAAAAGCAGAACTCGCCAGACACCCTGGAGAGGAGAACTCCAAGTTCCCGAGCGAACGCGCCCCTTCTCAGCCCTGCGGAAAGGACGGTTTGCCACCGGGGCAGGGACGCTGGCCGGGCTGCGCCTCCATTGGCATTGCTTTGTTGCAAAATGAATGGGGCTCTCCGGGCTCCCAGCCTCCCCAAAGTGCAACCCGAGCCGCCGTCTGCGCAAAGGCCGTGAGGCTCCACCAGAGGTCAGCACCGGCCAGGTCGCCAGGGCGCGCAGGCCCCGGGCGCTTCCTGCCGCGGGGAAAGGGCCCCGGCGCGCGGGCTGCGGAGTCTCAGGACCCCGGCCCGCGGCCCTGCTCCCGCCTGTGCGCCCCAACCCTGCCGGGGGACCCCGCCCCGCCGGCCTGGCCCGCACCTCCTTGAGAATTCCCGGGCTCAGCCCAAGCCCTGCGCTGTGTATCACAGAGCCACGACGACACCTTGCGACTCAAACCAGCACCTGCCTGGGTCGCAGAGCCTCTTCCTCCGCTGAGGTGGGGGTGTCTTTCAGGGGCTCCCCGAGGGGCTCATCTCAGGAGCACTGTCGGAGTTGACCTATTTTAAAAGACCAGGAGCCAGGGCGTGGTGGCACACACCTGTCAACCCAGCAGCCCGGGAGGGTGAGGCAGGAGGATGGTAAGTTCCAGCTCAGGCTGGGCAACTTAGTGTCCTAGCCAGGCCTTGTCTCAAAAAAAAAAAAAAAAAAAAAAAAAAATTGCGTTTCTAAGGGGCTCCCCAGCGCTGGGGCTGCACCCCCAGAACCTCAGCCCTTAATGGACTTTACAGCTTGGGCCTCAGGGCCTCTCTGGTACCAACTGCACTCAGGACACACATGCACGCCCACAGCCTGTGCCCAGGCCCAGTGCCACAGGAAGACGCCCGTGCTTAACCCCTGTGCCGCCCCGGGTGGCCGCTCAGGCCCCTGGCTTCCCTTGTGGCTTCTGCTCCGTCCTAGTCTGGCTCCCTCCGGACACCGCCTCAGCCTGATGGCGGCAGCAGACATGAGTCGAATCAGCATGGCCTGGCGTGGCACTCAAAGGGTGACGAAGGGCACTGGGGGCACGTGGCAAACGCTTGTGACCCCAGGACTCGGGAGGCTGAGGCAGGAGGACTGCCATGAGTTCAAGGCCAGCCTGGGCTACGTAGCAAGTGTCCCAAAAAAAATGTGTCCCAAAAAAATGGGCTACATAGCAAGTGTCCCCAAAAAAATGGGACACAGACTGAGACCATGTGGGCATCAGACTGCAGACAGGTTTTTTTTCAGGGGTGGCCGTCTTGAGGGTTAAAGGGTCTTTATATGGAACTATATCCCCAGTCCCTTTTATTCCCAGACAGGCCCCTACTAACTCCCTAAGTGGCCTGGGCCGGGTCAAAGTTGCCATCACACTGCCTCAGCCTCCCGCAGCGCTGAGATTACAGGGGCCGGCACCACCACACCCAGCTACCAACTTTTATTACAGGTAAGAATGAATCTGAAATGTACCAGAGAAGCCAGAAGCCCCAAGGCAGGGGCAGCAGATGGGGCAGGCGAGGGAACCCCAGGACACTGTGCTCAGCACCTTAGGGCACCTCTACTCCTAAGTCTCCCTACCAGGCCAGCGCAGGTCCTTGAGGGTCTTGGGGGTTTTCTGTTTTCCTTTTGTTTTCTCTGACACAGGGTCTCCTGGCCTGGAACTTCTTTGTAGCCTGGAGATCCTCCTGCTTCAGCCCCCTTGAGTGCTGGGATGACAGGTGTGCACCATCATACCCAGCTCCCAGGACTGTGTCAAGAATAAAAGATAATGCTCAGTAACCCACCAGAGAGGGCCGGGGATTTAGCTCAGCGGCATAAGCGCCCGCCTGGCAAGTGCAAGGTTGTGAGTTTAATGCCAAGTACCAAAAAAATAATAATAACGGAATAATAACCCACCAGAAAAACAACTCGACCCCTTAACAGAAAACTAAAATTCACAAGTCGGATTTTCAAGGAAGCCTTTCAGCCTTCTGATTTATTACAGCGTTTCCCAGCTTTGTATCCGTCACAACTCGGTGAAAGGGGTACAGGATTCCCGCCACGGCGCCAGCAGGTACCGACACAGATGAGGCGCTGTTAGTGAACGCGGGAAAGCGATCCGAGCCCCCGGCTCCCAGGGCAGTGCTCTCGGAGGTGGGGTCCTGTTGCTCTAGCTTTCCGGTGTGTTTTGTTCTTCATTGTTGGTGACCAGCATCCGCAGACCTCTGGGGTGATGGATTTTGGGGTGATTTTGGAATACGTGCTTAGATACGGTTCCTCTGGCCTGTGAACACAGGGGCCCCGAGGACACGGCTAAACCAAGTCCCCTGAGCCCGGGGACAGCCTCACAACTTGGTTTGGTGTCAGGTGTCCTCACCCAGCCAGTGCATACTGAGCCTAGCGGAGACCTGAGGGTGACCCAGTGGACAGTGCACTGTCCAACACAAGACGTGGAGTGGGGGAACAGGGACACACAGAGGGCTCAGGCGCCAAGCAGACCACCGAGGCCAGAAAGCACAAGTCTGGGTGACTGGTGCCCCAGATTCTCCCACCGCTCACGGTGGGCGCTCTCCTTGGCTCCCTAACCCCGGGGCACGAACACATGGTGCACCGGGCAGGAGCTGGGTGCTGGGTGCGGCTGGGCCCTTCCTAACAGCTCCCCAGCGAGTGTGAGGAGCCCGAGTCTCAATCTGCGACTCGTGACAGCTGACTGTCACTCCCCTGTGTGTCCACAAAGCCATCTGTCCCCCACACGGCCACCCACGCCCACAGACACAGTCCGCCAGGGACTCCGGGTTTTCTTTCACAGAAAGAGTACTGATTCCTTTGAGGGGTTGTTTTGTTTCTTCTTTTGCCTCCAAAGAACCTAACGATGTGATTTAAATAGGAAAAGCATTTCAGTCCGGGGAGCAAAATGCACTCTTTACAAAAATAATATGTCAGAAAGGAAAGCAAACTCTTTTACCAAAATAATTCACCTTTGCACACGGTGCTCTCCACGAGCCAGCTTAATAAACAGGAACCATCTTACTAAGACAAGAACCATCTGCTATTGGCTCAAAAAATGTCACTCCGAGTGTCACTGTCCCCCTGCTCTTGATTTGAGTGGAAAAGAAAAGCTAAGAAAAATAGCTTCTGTGCAATTCCGAAAGGCGTGCAGCGTGAGACTCGAGGACGGAGCACCTCAACAGCCGTGCACGCTCCTTCTGGAACGCCTCTGTGACATCTGTCACCAAAAGCCTGTGGCTGGAAGGCTTTCGACAGCAACCCAATCGGAGTAAAGCAATAAATAATATCCGCAAAGAATATGGCTCAACTTCTCCAAACCGCTGCCCGAAAACCACGGGTCTCTTTCGAGATTTTTGTTGTCTTCCCAGCACAAACTGAGGTCGTCTCGGTTTGGCCACAGGGCTGGCTTCAGAGCGCCGTCTGCCTCTGCGCACAGCCGTTTGGTTTAAGGCGTTGCAAAGTCACTGAGAGCTGGACTGGGCCAGGCCTGCATCCAACGCCCCTGGTGCATTAAGGCAAAATTTTCCAGCCTCGAGAGCAGCAGAAGGTCGGGGTCAGCAAGGGTGTCCTCACCCGAGGAAGGGAAGGCGGCATCGCCTGGCATCGCCTGAGAGGGTGCTAAGCGCTCTGCGGGAAGCTCTGCAAGGTGACTCCCAGTGAGCAGGACCCTGCAGAGACCTTGCCTGCCTGCTGTGCCGTGTCCAGGTGGCAAAGCGTCACCAGCACAGAAGCGCTGGCTTACACACCCTGGGCACAGTGGTGTCCCACGGCAGCACTGTCACTCCTGGGAACAGCCCTTGGACACCCTATTGCACATTAAGAACCAATCTCCGGGGCGGGCCGGGCACAGCTTTGCAGGCGACCTGTGGATGCATTCTCACAGGTTTGTCACTTTGCATTTAATGGCATCTCCTCCCGCTCCCACCCCGCCCTGGAAGCGCTTCCGGTCTCGCTCAGCCCAGGCGGGCACAGCAGGCTCCCGCTCGGGGTCTGTCACGGGACGCCAGGCTCCTGTGTTGTGGCCCGGGGCCAGCCGGTGCCCATCACGCCGAGGCAGAGTGCACTCCCTGGTTTTCGAAGGGGGGCGGCGGCTCCCTCCAGAAGGTGAAGTGGCTGAAGGTGTCCGAGCAGGGGAAGTCGCAGGAGGGGCTGCGCTTCAGGAGCGGGAACACGTGGTCCACCACCTCGCAGAGCCGCGCATACCTGCGGAGAAGGCGAGAAGGCGCAGCGGGCGGGCGTGAGCAGGGGCCGCCCTCAGCCCTCAGCCAGCTCGGAGCCCACGGCCGCAGGGGGAAGATTCTCAGGGGCAGGAGAGGCAAGCAGAGGAGCCAGGCTGAGAGCACAGCCGGGCACGGCCGGGGATCAGCCAGCGCAGGCCCGTATACAGAGCCACACTCAGACGCCCTAGGGAGCCCAGGCCGCACCTGGAGATCCTCCTGCCTCGGCTTTCAGAGAGCACTGGGGTCTCAAGGAAAGGAGAGGCAGCGCAGAGGCCGCACCACATGCAAGGAAAGGCCACAGGCCGGGGCCACGGGACCTGTGCTTTAGCTGTGCCTGCGGCTCAGTGACCCGCTCCTAGGCCACGCGCCCCCACCACGGAAGGAGGCGGCGGAAACCGCGACTGCATGGGATGCAGCAGGCAGATGCCAGTGGGACCCAAGGCACGTCGGCAACCTCAAAACGACGTGGACAGTGTGAGCGGCTCCTGTCTTCAATGACAAATCCTTAAGCCGTGTCGGGGAGGCGAGCCCTGGCTGCCCACGCCTGTCAGCCCACCACTTGGGAGGCTGAAGCAGGGGGCTCGCAAGTTTGAACCCTGCGTGAGCAACTTAAGTTAATGAGACCCCGTCTAAACACTGTAGAAAGGGCTGGGAATGTAGCTCAGTGTGAAGACTCCTGGGCTGGGTCCCAGGTACTGCAGTTTAAT